>CM030834.1:19480218-19600218 GCA_018105865.1 Metaphire vulgaris
TTCTTCTTCTTCTTCTTCTTCTTCTTCTTCTTCTTCTTCTCCGCCCCTCCTTTCTTCTACTTTCTTATTCTTCTTCTTCTCCTCCTCCTTATTCTTTGCCATCATCTTCTTCGTCTGCCCAGCTCTTGGGAGACCTATTTATGTACAATGCTAAGAATGGTCGTCACTGTTTTTGTTCACTGTTATTTTTTTAAACAGAACTAACGACGACTGTCCAAGTGAAGATGACTTACAGTGATCAAACGTTCACACGTCTCTCTCTCTCTCTCTCTCCCTTTCTGATGTTGTCAATCCAAAAATCCAAAATATTGAAGTCTTTTTAGAAGCTAAAATTATGGCATCCATTTTTATTTGTATGGCATCCATCTTTGTTGCTCGTCTTTGCACTTTTAAAAAAAGTTCTATATCTTTTTTCAAGAATGGATTCCATGCCTGAACACAGTATTCTAGATGAGGCCTTACTAATGACTTATATAGTTTTACGATTATCTCTTTGTCTCGACTCAGTATTGTCCTTTTCATCATTCTCAACATGCGGTTTCCCTTTTGCTGCCACCATACATTGTCGAGATGGATTCATAGTTCTATGGATGATTACCCCTAAGTCTCTTTCTTCCTCGGCGATGGAATTAGAACCTTCTCCCTAAAGCAGTGACGTAGCCAAGGGGGAGTTTGGCGGTTAAACTCCCCCTTGGGTGTCGACGAACTATTTTTATGTGTTCCCATACATTTTTTCATTTTTTTAATATTTTCGGACGCGGTTTTGGGGTCAAACCCCCCTTGGCGCTGCCGACCCAAATTTTTAAGCGCTTTAGGACTTTAGGTGACGACGACGCTTTTTGTTCGTCAGCATCTGCAAAAGAAAGATTTAAGAGGGAAAGATAAGGATGACCTTCTTTTGCTTGTCAAGATTTTTCGAAAGTTGGTTACGGTGAAAAGTCAAAACCAAAACCCCCTTTCGGAAATCCTGGCTACGCCACTGGCCATAAAGCATATGCATTATCTTTATTAGATTTCCCAACATGCATTACAGAACATTTTCCAACATTAAAATGCCATATATGTCAGTCCACAGACCACACTGAAACAATTTCCTTAGGCCTAGATCCTTCGGTAAAATTTTAGCATCGTCAATGGAGTCGATCAGTTTCAATCCATCCAATATTGTGTCAGTGGCGTAACTATGGGGGGGGGCGGGGACACTTTGTTGACAGCCCCCGGGCCCCAGGCGGGGGGGGGGCGCGAAGAGTGGTCTGAGCTAGGGTTAGGTTAGGGTTAATCCTAACTTAACCCTAACCCTAGCCCTAGAAATGATGTGCTGACGACCTTTTTTTGCTCGTCAGCTCGTAACTCTGGGGCCCCCATGGCAAAGATGCTCCCCGAGCCCCCAAAAGTCACGCTACGCCACTGTATTGTGTTAGCCCAGTCCAGTCCAGTGGCGGCTCCACCGGGGAGCCAGAGTGCCTATTGAGTGCCTGCCCCCCCTTAGTGGCTCCCTTGTTGGGACCCTATACTTAATGCTACATACATTAAGCAACAAATGGTTGCCCCCATGATTAGAAATTGCCACCCCAACGCCCCTCCCACTTGCCAAATCCTGGAGCCGCCACTGGTCCAGTCCAAGGTGTTTTATAAATAAGCAGGCAGGGGCTTCTATCCCTATTTAAGGCGGGCGCAGCGTGCGCCCGGAAAAAAGTGGGGGGAAATATTTTGCTTTCAACACCGTTATATAAACTATTATTAAGCTAAGTGATGCTACTAATATGAACTGAACTGAGACTCATATGGATTCAAACAGGGGCGTCATTTGGGGAGGCAGGGGGCCGTGGCCCCAAGGAAATGAAAAAAATAATTTGTAATGTATTAATGTGCAAAAAATCGCAAAAATTGCCGAAAATTTGCCAAAAAATATTAAAACATTTCAAATTTGCCAAAATTGGCCCCAAAATTGCCCCAAATTTCCCAAAATTTTTCAAAAATTTGCAAAAAAGCCTAAAATTTGCAAAAAATGCCAAAATTTGCCAATATATTATCTCGCCCCCCTAGAAAAGTGTAAAATGACGCTACTGGATTCAGAATAACACTGACCGTGACGTAATCAATGGTGCATGATAGCTATGCCTAACACAAAGAATAAACATCTTAATATAATACTAAGTCTACAAGGGAGAAAATTAGCAGGGGGAATTTGTAATTTGAGGGGGAAATTGTAATTTTTTTAGAGGGGGAATTGAGCCCAGCTGCAAGGGGGATAAAGCCGCTGCAAGCAGGTACATATTTCATCGAGTTGATCCGTTAAAGGACTTAAAGCACTATACGAGTTGACATGACTTGATCAAACTATTCCGATAGTAGGCCTATGCCCATACAGTAGGCCTATCTATGATTCAATGGTTAGGCCTAGGAAAGAATAGGTCTATACCAGGGTTATTTCTAGGACTGTGAATTGGGGGGGAGTGGTCGGTAAAATTTGGGGGTTTCTGCCGAATAAATGAGAAAAATGTCATCGCACAAAAAGTTTCACATGCAGGTACAAAACTCAAAAACCTGATAAAATCTCAAAAAATAATCATGACAAGCAATAAACCTAATCAGGTCTCAAAAAGTCTGACAAGCAAAAAAGGTCAAAGAAATAAATTTGGGGGTGTTACTTCTCGAATTAAGGGGGTGTTCGGGGCTATTTATGGTACATGCCATTGTTAGCCTTTGTTAGCTTAGGAAATTTGGGAGTGTTGACCTTAAATTGGGGGTGTGGTGTTGTGGGTGTTAGGGGGGGGGGTCTAAAAATATCCCTGGCCTATACAACTCAGTTGCAGTCAAGACTGAATGAGTGGGTGCAATGCTCGGCTACAGTCCACGGTCGAATTTCTTTGGTGCCTATTTATTTCTGGAAAAAATATTCCTCGATCATGATCGCTCAGAAAATCTCCGACAGCCCCTATATGATGATGTGAACAGAAACATTGGAAAGCTGGTCGTCGCACGATCTCCCGCAACGCCGGCCAATCACAGGAGAACGCACCGCAGCTCGCCATCTGCTGCTGCTGCTGCTGCTGCTGCTGCGGCAACAACTTCGGCAGAGACGAAAGAGACCCGGCGAAAAATATACGCTGTTGCTATGACGACGGGGCATATCGCACTCGCCTAGGCGCACTCACAGACACACGCCCTTGCTCGCCGAGAGAAGATCGATGCACAGGGCAAAGAGAAGACGAATCCTTTCGAGCACCGATTGACTACGAGTGAATATAAAGCTGGCGCACTGCGCCAAGCTTTCGGGCAGCGCTTTAGAAATTTCGTTTTTACTTACTTACTTACTTACTTACTGCCGAACTGCGAACACCGAAACGACAGCGGTACGCCAAGGCCCAAGCAGGGTTTAATCTAGACTCCTGCATAGATGTAAAAAACGTTTTTTATGTTTTTTATTTTTTCTTAAAAAACATGTTTTTTAATGTTTTTTAAGTTCCTTATGTTTTTTATTTTCTGTATCTTATTGCCTGCATATCAATTTCTGAAGGGATACGTTTTAATTATTCTGCTTGGATTTGGTTCGCTGGAGAACTCCACTATTTCCAATGTTGGAGTTGTGGAATCTGAGCTGGGGTGAGATTTCAACCCCTCTCTCCTGGCAACTCCAACACCGACTATTTATTCGTTCGCAGAATCCAAGGAATTCTTCATGCGGAAATAATTAGTGTTCGACAGCAGGTGTCATCGGCTGCACTGAGGAAGTGTTAGGGTTAGGGTTATCGTTCGGAATGTTGGGGCGGTCATCTGATAGAAGCTATCTCTGACCCGGTCACTTCGTGGGTCAAAGGTGTTTCAGCTTTCGTTAAGTCGCTCGTGAGAATGTTATCGAGGTCCGAGGGTCAAAGGTTCTATAACGCCTATCAGGGCTTCTAGATGTTCTAGAAGTGTTCTACACCTCACAATACAGTAGTATTGGATACTTTTAAAAATCATATTTCATTTGTGTAACGACTGACTGAGTTCTGGATCGTTCAATTGAATTACTTCATTAATATGTGTCGAATGTAATGCATGGATGGATGGTCAATAAAGGTCTGTAAACGAGGCCAATGTTTTTTAAGCCAATGTTTTTTAATGTTTTTTAATATTTTATAAAAAACATGTTTTTTCATGTTTTTTATTTTAAAATTTATGTTTTTTACATCTATGGACTCCTGGACTCCGGGGGGAAACTGACAAAGCCGGGGGCAAATTCTGCTAGGGGGCTGCTGTTAGTCCATGTAGTATGCCAAAATTTCCGGGGAGTTTGAAATTTCCGAGGGGAAAGGGCAATCCCCCCGGAAACGGCCTAGATTAAACACTGGGCCCAAGACAGACGACCGCCATTGCTAAACTACCGCACAGCCAAATAAACACATGTCAGAGAGCGTCAGTTTGTGGCGTCTCATCTCCAGGGGCGGTTCTAGGAAGTTTAATTTGGGTAGGCCAGTCAAAGGCCATGAAAATTTTGGGTAGGCCAAGCTTGGACCGTGTCGATGTATCAAAGTTCATAAGGTTAATCCCACCCGAAATTCTGTGGTTATAAAATACAATAGCGCAGCATAATAGGGATGTGGTGAATGGTGAATATATATATATATATATATATATATATATATATATATATATATATATATATATATATATATATGAGGCGCTGAGGACCAGGGTGACCTAACCAAAAAAGTAAAATTTTGAGAAAACGGATTTGAAGTATGGAAGGAATCTGTAAAATCACCAAGTTGTAATTTATTAGCTTTGACCAAATATAAGTGGAATATTATCAAGTGCATATAAAAATGCAAAAATGAGTGCTTCCAAACTATGTGCATTGCAATGTTCAAGGGTTCAAGGTCAGGAGAAAGTCAACTTGACAAAGTAGCATGTTAGGCTGAGACTCCGACAAAAAATTTGCCATGCTGCCAGTTGCATTAGTGTACTTTTGTGTTTTCCACTGTGCAAGAGCATTGGAATGCATCACGCTTGCGAAATGTTTCGATAGTTTGCTGTCAATATTTTCCCAACCACGCAACCCAGTCTCCGTTAAAGCAGATTCATCATTCCTGGTATCCTGATCGTGGACAAAAATGACGGCACAAAAAACAAACTATGGCATTGCTTGCAACTGAATATTCCAAGAAATGATAGGGGCCTACCATTCATGCAACGAAGAGTTAAATGCTCGTGAAACGCTGACCAAATTTTGATTTTGGAAAGACGCGCAGTTTAGGTTGCACAGGTTGATCTTTATACATGTAATTCTTGCTGATATCAGCCACAGTAGTATAAAAAACGTACGTAAACCACCTGAGTCAACTGATGCTACTTGTGAAATTGATAGGCCTACATCCGTTGAGTGATGTTGAACGTCTTGAAATTCAACAGTTGTCTTTGTAGGTCCAGTTGAATCGTCAGTCACCATGTCTTCTACTTCTTCGTTGCCACTAACTCGAGCGCGTTTAACCAGAAATTTATCCATCTATAATTATTATAAGTAATTTGTATGGTAGGCCTAGAGTGTCTCTTATATGAGCTGCAAATTCCGCAATCTTAAACGGACTGAATGTTAGCACTTAGCTTAGCGTCGCCGTCTTACACGATAGTTACTGCGGCTTCTCCATCTTTGTTCTGAACATACATTAGATTACACCAGATGTCCGACGACGTTGAGAATTGATTATCGAAACAGTCATGTCATCCATGTCATCAACCGTCAGATAAGGCCATTCATTAGAGGGAACTTAATTATGGACAGCAAGAGGAACTACTCCCATGGCGAAAACGCCTAAAAGTAGCCCCTAAACTCTGCAACACTCACCTGGAAGTCTGGTAATTCTGTGGGGATACGGGGGATGAGGAGGGGGGGGGGGTACTACCAATGACAGTACATCTAACAAATTAGACACTGAGGAGGGTGGGAAGAAAATGTGTGCGGAGACCGTTGAACGACCATTGATCAGTCGGCGGTGGTTGATCAATTAGATAAAGCTTCTTGACATCTGGAAATCCAATGGAAAAGAAGGTATCTGATGAGTGGCTGGGGATTCAAATGGCCTTACACTACACTCGACAGCCTCGTAGCGTAGGCCATACGCACTAATTACCCAGCCACACAACGCATTTTGGGGGAAGGCCAGCTATAGGTAGGCCACGTATTTTTTCGGGTAGGCCAGCCACAGTGTAGGCCACGTAATTTTTTTGGGTAGGCCAGACAAAGTTTTGGGTAGGCCATGGCCTACCAGGCCTAGGCCTAGAACCGCCTCTGCTCATCTCTAACTGGCAGTGGCGTAGCCAGAGATCACTGATCAGTCTCAGCCCTAATAGGTGGGCCTCCCGTGGTTACGTCTATGCTAACTGGACGTTGTCACATGGTCCAGCAACTTTGCTTGCTTGAACCGTTGAACGCCTTGCAGCGAACTGTTTGCCAAAACGATAAAAAAACTTAGCACAATTTAAAGTGGCTTAGACGGCATTACTGCCTGTGTGAAAGCCACTAGGGGCACTAACGGTCAGTGGCGTAAACCTGGCGTCAACATTGGGGGGAGGGGGGAATAACTTTTTAAAAGTTGACCCCCAGAAATATAAAAATCACCCTCCAATATGGGGTACATTGCATATTATGGTGGGGAATTAAAATCGCCCATGAAATACGTCTTGACAAGGAAAAAAGGCCATCCTGATATTTTTATATTTCCCCTCTCCAAATACCCTGACAAGCAAACAATGGTCATCCGAAATGAGAGAATGCGGATTTGGCGTAATTCTGGCATCAACATTATAACATCATGAGGTAGGATAGAATTTTTTACCATATACTGTAGCCCAAAACATTGGGGAAATAATTGATACTCTATCCCCCGTCAACTAATTATTCGGAGGACCGTCCCCGTGTTTTACGCCCATGCTAACGGGACTTGAACCCGCTCCATCAGCCCAACGCTCCAGCACGTAACCCACTCTGCCATCTTCCGTCCCTGGTCAACTCAACTGACATAGGCCTACTATGCAAGGAATTGCCCAAATTATGTGATATTAATCAAGAGTTACTACTTAGGAACAGTGGCGGCTCCACAGGGGGGGCCCGTGCCCCCCAACTGAGTGCTTGCCCCCCCCGTGGCCCCCTGTTGGGACCCTATACTTAATACTACATACCTAACAACATATGTTTGGTCTCCCTCCATGATTAGAAGTTGCCACCCCAAAGGCCCCCCCACTTGCCAAATCCTGGAGCCGCCACTGCTTAGGAAGCAGTGCAAAATTCTGCTAAAACAGACAAACTTTGTCCTTATTTACAGTTCATTAATTAATACCTGAAGTGTATTATAAAAGCGTATTATAAAAAAGCACAATGACCATGTTCTGACAAGTGTCGAAACCAGTTGATCAGTTCAAATGTTTTATTCTCAAAATTATAAAGATCTGATCTAAAGAAATAACTTAAGTACAGCTGATAACAAGCATAGAATATGTACAACAAGCCTAAATGCCAATTAAACAACCATCTGATATATTTAGCTACCAACATTTAAACAAAAATACTGATTTATAAAAAGTTCCAATTACAAAAATTGTGTAAAATCCATTTTGAAAATACATATCTTGGCTACAATATATCAAAGTCTATTTTACAAAAATATATCTTGATTAAATACAAAATCAAAACACAGAATGACAGGTACTTGGATAGAAGCCTTCTGATTTGAAGTAAAAACACTTTCTCATTAAAAGCACTTCAAGTGATACTTTTCTGGAACTACAAGCACAAGTTGCTTCTAAATTCTTCTAAACCAACCCTCAGGGCAGCTGAACATTCTCTCAAATTTATGGCTGCACAAGAAACGAACAACAGAAGAGATTTTTATATATCAATACCTGCATATAACTATGGAACAAAAACATTTGATTGTCAATAAATTTGCTTGGCTGACGAGTTAAAAACACTCACGACTTTTCATTCATTTGTCTGCAAATCTAGCTCAATTGATAGCAATAGTACTAACAACAGCAACAACAACAACAATGATGAAGTTTTTGGATTTGAGTTGGCTAAATAAGCATCAACTGTAATATATATGAATTATCAGTCTCCAGTGATAGAAAATCCACAATATATGCAGTAATATTGTGAACGAGATTCATTCTTTCTGCATGCACACTACATCCAAATAAAATCACACAACACATGGCACCTTTCCATCCACATGGACTTTTAAAATCATATGTTTCATTTTACATAACAGTGCCTTAGTCATCAGTCTAAAAGCATTACGCTGTCGTGCACATTAATGTCCAGGTGGACAAGATGCGAGTGCCCAGCAATCAAACCCAAGATGATGATGGCAGGCAGAACTTTAGCTCTACTAAAGGGATATTACCCAGGGCTACATGAAATCTAGGTAACTATTTAGCTTTGCACCAAATTTACCAGAATAAATGTTACTGATACAATAATTTTTAAATGAGAAATAAATGCAGCATTGGTGATGATCAATGTTGTTCTTGCCAGCCACCTGAAAAAGGTTCACTGTGCAATTTTCCCACTGAATGACTGACACCCCTGCACTATGAATGACCCAAGAAAATGACAGGTTTCCCACCAGAATTGTGACCATAGAGAGCATAACATTTTTCTGTGCAACAAAGAATTGTAAATTATAAAGAAAGATGGTACAGTCACTTTAAGCAAATGCTCCCATTCTCAGAATAGGGGCTGTCCATTAATTATGTCAACAAATTAGGGGAGGTTTGAAAAAGTTTGACAGTTGTTGACAGAGGGAGGAGGGGGGTCAAGAGAAGTTGCCGTCAACAATTTAATTTTTGTTAAATAGGAAATTTCATGGAATACTATTTATTACAATGGAAAATGGAAAAAGCCTGACAAGCAAAAAACAAGGTCATCATCATCACCACATTATGACGCTTGATGAACAAAATAAAGGTGAAAAGGTCTCATTGCTGCAAAAATAATAACCTTCTAAACTTTTTAGGGACCTGTAACTGGTCTTAGTGGGGGGCGGGGGGGTCAAAAGTTTTGACATAATTATTGGGGGTTACTGAAAGTCAGAGGCGTATATCTGTGTAAAAGGTGGGTGGGTCCAAATGAAAATTTTAAATTGTGCTGTCACAAAACAATGTTTATTGAAACAAGCCTTGCCAGTGCTCAGTGGTAACAATTCAATACATTATTATAATTATCATACTTAAACGTTAAATTATTATCTAAAGCACTTACATGATAAATGCAGGATAGACAGTAAATAATAATTAACAATTGCTAGCAGAAACGTTTTCACGTTGACCTAACCAAAGACCTAAAAATGACAAAATGGAGTCCTGAGCTAAATAATACCTAGATAGCCAGTCAGACGCGAGGATAGGAAACATCGTTTCTGAGTTACATAATTGGGGCAAAATAAATCTAGGGTTCTCACTGCTTTACATAATTGTCTGAATAATAATAAAACAATTCATCTCAAAAAGTGGGTGGGTCCATTGCCTGGCCGGACCCAGCTCTAAAAAGTGGGTGGGTCCGGACCCAGAAAAACACATAGGATTTACGCCCCTGCTGAAAGTTGACAGTTGTTGACAAGGGGGGAGGGGTCAAAAATTGCTGACATAATTAATGGACAGCCCCATATACAAAGAATAAGGCAAAAGAAAGAAGTGCACAGATTTGAATTTGGAGAGCCACATTTCTCTTCAACGCCCTTAATTTGGTAAATCAACAAGCTTTTCATTTAATCACTTTGAGCTTCTAATTCCACAACAATCATATGCCATATAAATTGCATGTTTTACATGGTTTTTACAATCTGATGCACACAGCCAATATATTTGCAACATGCTGTACAGGAGTGTACATTGTACTAGTGAATGTATGTATGGTTGCCAATGACATTCTTGGCTGGGTCAATGTCATCAGTACACTCTGATCATACACAAGGTCTGCTAGGAAATACCTATTTGTGATTTCTGACAAGATTCTACGTAGACTAGTTTCTGAGCCAGCAGATAGATCCCACACAATCAATCTAAATTATCAGTCACAAACAACCATGAAAAAAACCCAGTAGAATTGACAGAACATCAGATGGAATGAAGTATGAGGAAGAAAGCAAGTCGTAGCTATTCTAAAACCCCGACGGCAGATTCGAGTGAACTGTATGAAGGAACATTTCCAATAAGTGACATCAAGAACTCGATCACAGATCTAAAAAAACGGAGAGAAAGTCGCTGGATGACGGTGACAAGTGGAAGATACGCAGCAATCCAAGCAACCAAGTCACTACATAGCCTTCGGAGCCTTTTTCGACGACTTCAAGGACACGTTTTCGTATCCTGTCTTCTGCGTCAGTTCTTGATAGATCTGATTAAACGTTGGCCGGGCGGATGCTTCGTATTCCCAACAGCGTCGCATCAGGCTGTACACATTGGGCGGGCATTTAGGGGGACACTTGAGACGACCTTTCCGCTCAATCATCTGAAGAACCTACGAAATACGATACAAATTAATAAGACTCTCATCGACCCCCTCTTAACAAGAAATTCTAAACAGACGAATGGAATCAAATTTTCTGTGTGCCTTGGAACTTAAGTAGGCTGACCATTGGTTTAATTAATAAACCTGATAATAACTGGTCTACACCATAAAATCACTCTGTAAACCTATTTAGAAATCATGCAACTGAAAAAATTGACAAAAACAATCACCATTCTTCAAGGAGTCATGCTCACGATAAAAATCACGCCATTCTATCGCAATACATCGACACTTCTACAGGGTTGCAGTGATAATATAGTTCTTACTATGTGACAGTTAGTGTCACAGGTTTCAAATGATGCTGGCAAAGATATGTCCATTATAGATACTGAGGATGTTCAGGCCCTTCATGGACCTAAAGGCTCAAGTGGAGCAGAGTATGATGTCATGTAGTTATTAAGAATTCACATATAAGTTATCTGGCATTAACCCCTTAACCGTGTATTTAACTGTAACTCAATGTAAAATGGACAGATATATCCAGGATCCCCAGTTAAGGGGTTAAAAGTAGACCAAGAATTTCAAAAAATATTTTATACGTAGAAAAATATGTGTTGTTTTCTAAATAAAAAATCTGAGTAACCATAAATGAGTGCACTGCTACAGTGGTGCTGCAAAAAAATGGAAGAACCAGAATCAGATTAGATTGGGATAAATAGATGATAACTGAATAAATACATAAAGAAAATTATTTCCAACCATCACAGTGTAATAAAACCATGCTCCTAGCCAGTTTAAGTTTAATGATCAAAAGAAATTTTCACATAAATGTATGTACATCTTCTGTAATAGAACAGACATCAAATAAAGATAACGATAACCACACAATAAAAAGTTAACGCAAATATAAATCAATCACAAATATTTGTTGATTTTGCGTCAAGTAATCAAAAATTGGATTCACTTATCATAAACAGTACAGAAGTCTGCACATAATGCACTATCAACAACACAGTAACGGGCCATCCATATATTACATATGCAAAAAAGCGTATTTTAACATAAAGCCAAAATTTAAGAAAGCTACAAGTTGTGGGTTAGCCACACAGATCAAAATTAGCTAAAGAAATGTCTGGGGTGAAAATTTTCATACCTGGGCACCAGTCTTGTCATCGTAAGGCTGTTCTCCAAATGAAAACATCTCCCACAGCGTCACGCCAAAACTCCACACATCGCTTGTGCTCGAGAAGGTTCCGTAATTAATCGATTCTGGTGCATACCTGTTGGAATTTACTTTGTAAATTAATTTCCAACAATAAAAGGCATATTATTCACAAAACTTAACTTAAAACAACAATGAATTTCCAAAATAAATAGACCAGTCAATCAACTTCTTATTTTGTTAAGAACATTATACGTGTCCACACGACAGCCCTCGCCACTGTGACATGAGCCAACACATCAAATCCAAGCCGAATAGAGCCAAGTTATACCAGAAGACAACAGCCCAAATCAGTAAGGGAACAATCTATTGTGGATAGGTTCAGCCAAACAGGTATGTTTTAAGATCAGTTCCAAAAATTGATTATGTACTTGACAACTAGCTACCTGTTTAAAAACAAATTCTTCACATTCCAAATTAAAATTAAGCCAAACATCACTTATAGAGCATGTCTCATTTACTTAACAAATCTTTTAGAAAGAAGATTGAACAAAAATTTCAGCAGTCTCAAGAATTAGACTAAAACGATAATAAGACATTGCAAAATTTAATTCACACAAATGTATACATTAAAACACAGATAACACAGACACCTTAGTTGTTCTTTATCAGTAATCTTAGATAACAATGATCATACAATTCCAACTGCACAAACATATTTCATTAGAATTGCACATTACAGCCATTAAATCAATCTGCTTTTAAAGCCAGAGAAGTGGAACAATAAAACTAGAAATTTGTGACATGAAACTGTTGCTGAAGAGTCTTTATGGTGTATGCAAGGGCCTCGAAACATCCTCATTAGAATCAAGTCAATGCCTTTTGAACCAAGGGCTGGAACATTTTCGCCTCCTCAGACAAGGACATCTAGATATCCCCATTTAGAAGTCCTTGCCTCAGAGAACTCTAGATTTTGCTAAATATAAATTAAAATCTGATGTTCATTTTCTCTCTCCTTCAAATGTGATTCATCTGTAATAATGTAAAAGTACATACGGTGGATGCTAATAATGATAAACAAAGATGGCTCACTAACCATTTGACTGGCCATTTTCCGCCACGACTTGCTCGATAATAGTCGCTGTGGGCACCAGTTGCACGAGACAAACCAAAGTCGCATATTTTCACCTATTTTCACATAATCAGTTTTTAAAAATTTCATTCTGAAATAAAAACAACCTCTACAGATGGAACAGTAGTAGTTGCAATAGTAGGAGATGGCAGCACAGCATTATCCATCAAAATAACAGCAAAATTAAGCTAGTAAAATTAAGGCTGCCACATTTGCTACCCTTTGTGCTTGTTCTTCTAACTTCTAAACAACTTTACTTTGCACAAACCAGATTAAGCAACTGGCATCATTATAGCACTCTGTAAATCATCAAATACGACTGCAGAAAATAATGTAAAACTGAGCAGATGAAAATAATATCAATCGTTTCGTGCCTGCTTTTTTGAAGCAATAAGAATGTTTCGCGCAGCCAAATCTCTATGGACATATCCTTCTTTCTCCAGGTATCTCATGCCGTTTGCAATCTGAGCTGCCCATAGCAACATATCAGTATTGACGTTCACTTTTTCTGGATAGTCAAGCAGATAATCAAGCATTGATCCCAAAGCCAAGAGTTCTTGCACCTGGCAAAGTCAGAACCATCAGTTCATTTGAGAAAAGGCAAACTGACAGTTAACTGCACATGCAATATAACTTTAAAACTGTTACATCTGGCAGTAGTGACCTGAATCTTGTGGGAGGTAAGATATATTTTATGGAAAATAAAGCAATAACTCCAATATACTTATCAAGAAATACTCAAATTCATCCCTATTCACCAAATACGAGGTCACCAACAGATTTTGAATAAGAAGTAAACCAACTCTGAGGTATACACATTAAAGGTAAATACAAATACATAATATTATTTTAATTTCATAATGCAGTACACATTTGTACATTTGTCTCCAAAACCATACAAAGCAAATAATACAAGCCACAAAAATTCAAACACATATAACTGAAATCAGTGTCCCAAGCAACATAAAGACAAAGTATTTTTGAACAGGATGCAAATAATGTCAAAATCTGCCCTGCATCTTTCTATATACATTTTAAGCATTGCAATACTTGCCAACATCAAAGGTGGACCTCGACAAATGCCAATCAGCTTGACTATACATGGATGGTTCAACTTGACCATGACCATCGCTTCTCGCAAGAACTCCTCTGTTCCAGATGATATATTTTTCTCATTCATCATCTTGATTGCCACATTAATCTATCAATTACATCAAATCATTTAAATATAACAACTTGTTTCAGTAAATAAAGAAGTTTACATTTACACCTTTTCGTCTGTCAAGATTCAGTTTGGATGGTATAAAATTAAGCACTGTCATTGCATTTTTATACAACAACATCATACATACACACATACATACATACATACATACATACATACATACATACATACAATTCATACATACATACATACATACATACAGTACATACATACATACATACATACAATACATACATACATGCATACATACATACATACATTCATTCATACATACACGTATACATTCATACACACATTCATACATACTTGTATACATGTACTGAATACATGCAAGCAATTTTAAAACATCATCAGAAATTGAAATCGTCACAAAATAAGTAAAAATATTTGATCATCTTACCAGTTGGCCATCTGGAGCCCTCCAAGTGCCTTTCATAACTGATCCATACTCTCCTTGGCCAAGTTCATTCACTGTATATCCAACCATATCATAAGTATATCCAATACTATATCCAATACTATATACTATATAATATTATGTTTCTCATCATTCATAGCCAAGTTCCTTGCAAAACATTCTAAATTTGATAGGACCAAAGGCTACAGGACCAAACCATGACAAAGTTTGATTACTATCCAAAATCCCAAAGCAAGCATTGGAAAAATGTGACTGTAATGTTTAAAATATTTAATGAGAAAAGCATTGTGGTACAGCTGAGGCTAATATAGATAAGACAACATGAAAAGACAGCGGATGAACAGGAAAGCTGCAGCTTATCTATATAGCAACCGTGTCCTCTACCTCAACACAAAAAACCTACAGGTGGAACATAATCACAACATCAAAACCAACACCTAATTTGAATCAATTGGAAAACTAAGCCAATTTTTGCAATCCAAAAATGAACAATTGACAGTCAGATCAACTGACAGGCTATACCTGTAGTGATGCTATTCTTGTCAAGAACCAGTGGCTCGTTCGGTGCCGGAGGCGGCTAAACAAACAGCAACATTTCAAGTGACATCTTCATGCATACTTACATAGGTTAATGCATAAAAAAATAAACTTTAATTCATCAAATGTGTTAAGCAAATATGCTACAATTAATACAGTATTAGGCAGTAGTTACTGATGGCGTACCACAAAAATCGGAAGTTAATACGCCGGAATAAAGAAGTATCAAGAGCAGCCATTCTTATAGCCTACTTTATCGGGGACCGGTGGAAGAGGCGCCTTTTTGAGCAGCTTCTGGTCATAAGACGACATCTGATGAACCGTTCCATCTACAGAAGCACGTTTGGTTTTACACCAAAACCACACATCATCAATCGCATAGGCAATTGAAAATGTTCAGGATAACTGGAAACACAACTAAAGCCAACTAATAAATAGCTAGATGTTCACAGATTGATCTCAGCCGACCTTCAAATTACGGTCGAATGCCAAAGAATGATGTACAGAAATTTACTGTCTGACCTGGAGTAATAGCCGTCGCCAAAGTGTCGTTCAGGCCATCGGCATAGAAGCTGTAGTATTCAATGAGATGTTCAAGCGATGGCAGCAAAGGTCCTTCATCAATGAAATATGTTGACATCTAGCATAATATATGAAATAGAAGTAAGTAACACGATTGCCTTAGTTCACCACTCTTAGGTATATATAGTTAGCAGGATAACAACGTTGGACGATGGAGCAGAAGGTAGCAGATTCGAGATCCGCAGGAGCCCTAAGGTCGATTCAAACTTCTTTCACCAGATGGCAATGACAACCGAGTAGCAGATTAATCCACGTAGCAAACAGGCACGTTGCATGAGAACACTGGCCCCATATCATGTAATTTACACCAGTCACCTGGCTGAGGGTCATGGAAACAGAGATCAGCACCACCCTATAAGGTTAGTCTTGAGAGCTCGGGAAGGATTTTACTTATATAAACAATGTATTACATGCTAATGGAAGAATAAGAAAATGATAAACAACAACAACAATAAAGAATCACCTTGCATGAAAATGTGAACAATGTAAGCTTATAGAACTCCAATATGATTTGCAAGATCTTGAATATAAGGTAGAATGATAGCAAACAGTCATTCAAAAGACAAAAGACAATTCTAAAAATTAGATAAACTATTCTGACAACAACACAAAAGACAAAATTTAGGAAATTCTTACAAATGAATTGATCATGTAGTGATCAATTTGTCTGCCAAAACAGACATCCAAGACATATTTATCTGGTTCCCTGCTGCTTTTCCGCACCAGAAACAGACCATCGCTGCTCCCATGATGCAAAAGTAATTCTTCTGATTGCTAGAATATACCAAAACCATAAACATTCCACAATATCATGCATACAAATACCGGCATAGACCCGAATAACACATTTACACTGTTGTAGCAATTATCTCATCATGAAAAGTTTATGAAAGTCACTGCCCATGATTTAAGTTGCCTGAAAACGAGTCTTAGGCAAGGTCTAAAATAACTGCATTCATTGACAGAAGCCTCAATCGTCCAAACAAACAACGTTAAATGCTGAGGCATTAACAAGAAGCAGACAACAGAGTCAATGTTTACTGGTAACAAGAAACTTCATTAAAATGGGAATGAAATGCTGTATCATTAATAAATATAATTAAATACCTAAAATTTTCCATGTGAAATATAGACAAAGGGGTATCCAGAAGAAAGGTCACTGCATATTAGCAGAATTTGTTTCGGAAAAATCCTACAAATTGCTAAGCAAATAATTAAGCATAGATCACCCCATGTACAGCTGCATTAACTTAGGTGGATCAGACCAGCAAAAGCAATATGCAACACCTAGATTTTCTTATAGACCAAAGTTCCCGACATCTAACAAAGACCTCATCTCTGGACAATTTGAAATATTGAACTGACATGATTACTTCTGCATAGTTGTCCACAACATGATTTTTTTAATATTAAGAAGTCTCGTCTTAAGTTCTGCTTGCCTGACAATTTTAAAAGAGTAGTGCAAGCTGGTCGTTTATATAAGTGATCACAATTTTTCAAAAGATGATCACTTTTATTACATGATTTATGACATGGCAAGTTGAATCAAGTGAATTTGATCCAAAACATGTCTGGAAGGCCAACCAATGAAAAGAGTAATTTAAGAAAATCTTAATTGAAAACTCACAAGCAATTAACAACAGACACCTACACAATGACCAAAATGCCTAACCATACAAATTTAGCAGCACACAAACATGCCAAAAATCTGACTTCAAACAAAAGACTAATATAGGCAAAGCCTTCTGAAGTTTAAGCCAAATGGTTTTCAATACCTGCCGACTGATGTCACCGTGATACCAAAATTTACGATTGGTCGAAGCAGGCGGAGCGAAATAATTGTCTATGATCAAGAAACAGAACATCTATTATGGATCTGGCACCTCAACATAACAAGCCAAAGATTCGGTCTTATGATAAACACAACAAAAACTAAATCCATGGGAGTCAGCAAAACAGGAGAAAATAACATGTGATTAACTCGAGAAAGTACAGAAATTGAGCAGGTCAAAAGTTTTACATATGTAGGAGGACAAATAACAAGCAATGGAAGCCATCAAGAAAAAATGAAACAAAAAATAGCAAAAGGACTACAGACAATGGGAAGACTGTAATGCATCTGGAACTCTAAAGAAATTAAAATAAATACCAAAATCTAAATCTACAACACCACTGTCATCCCACAAATACTATATGGATCAGAAACTTGGGTCACAAAAAAGAGAAGATGAAAAAAGGCTACTTGTTGCAGAAATGAGTTGCCTAAGAAGAATTCTTGGAGTTAGCAGACTCAAAAACTTAGAAATGAAGATATATATGGCAGCAGATTGGGCTAAAGAATACCATCATGGTCAAATCATGAAAAAAGAGACATGGTATGGACATGTAAACAGGATGATATACTATAGAAACTTCCTCTAAAAGCACTTTATACATACAAGGAAGGTAAAAAAGGAAGAGGCAGGTACAGAAAAAATGGGCAGACGACATACAGAAGAACTGAAAGAAAAGAACTGACAATTGCAGAAAGAAGAAAATTAACATCGGACAAAAAGGCCAGGAAATGTTTTCTGACTAGCACCTGAAGACGACTTTGAAGCAGATGATGCACTTACCCAGCAGTTGAGCGCATTCACTGTGACCATTGTTCTTTGCCATTTCATAAGGCGTCTTCTGGTCAAAATTACGCGAGTGACAAGGTACATCCAATTCAAGTAGCATCTATAACAATGACAACAGAGCTTTCTGTTTTAAACTGACTCATTCGAGTGAAACATTAACTCATCCTTCTTTCTTCCTCTTCCCATCACCCTGCAACTAAAATAAATCTTCAAATATGGGTAAAAATATAAATTATACTAGAAATAATTTTAAAGCTAGCAATAACAACTCTATGAAAGAGAAAAAAATGTCAACACTTTTGATTTACTGGACAAAATAATCCAAAACACATACTGGTATTCTCAGAAAAATGTTTGAACCATTAGAATTTGCTGCTTTAATTCAACCATAGACCAAAGTTTTTCATGTTCAATTGTTCAGTACAGTTTGAATAGTGGCACCACTGACAAATTGTCTTGAGCTGCACTAGGTAGGTAAGTCTTCAGTTATATAATATATAATTATTATAATAACAAACATAATTCTCACTGTCTGCTTCTGTTTTAATATTTAAAAAAATAGTTGCACAACAGAACACTGACTTTGACAGTTTGTAAGTGACCCAGTTCAGCCGCAATGTGAAGGGCAACATTTCCGTTATCGGGCAGACGACGCTGTGGGTTGGCGTATCCCTTGACAATTAGAATGTGACCTGAGCTCGCATGGTTGTGCTTACATGCTAGCTGCACCAAAATACACATTGCCAAGTCAGTTGAATGCATTTTCAAGGCACTGCCGACTCTGAGTTCAGATAGGCTGTAGTTGCACGTGAGTTTTCTGCATTAAGTGAATTGCAATTCAATGTAATGTAATGTAATACAGCACTTATTAAATACTTTAAGTAATTTGAGCACACAAAACAACAACTCGCCAACACAGTTTAACTGTCGAGATCAGTGGCGGTTCCACGTGGGGAATGAGTGGGGATGCATCGTCCCCCACCGGACTTTCGGAGTTACTTTTTTGCCTGTGAAAAACTATTTTGGGGCAAAAGCCTAGTAAAATTAACGGGGATGACCTTTTTATTTGTTTGTCAACCTATTTTTCGGTAAAAGTGTAGTAAAATTAGGGATAAAATTCCCTTTTTTCAGCCTTTCTCGGCAAAGTTTATTGAGCTTTCCTTCTATTTTAAACCCCCCCCCAACTTTCTATGAATACATTCATCCCTTCACCAAGAAATCGTGGAACTGCCACTGGTCGAGATCAAATATAAACAGTCTCTCACTCTATTAATATATATCAGATCACCTAAGTCTGTAAGACAAATCTTGCCTGAAGCGGAGAGAGTTTTTGTTTGTCAACTGCCGATACGTTAGCACCGCGAAGAACGAGTGCTTCGATGACCACATCAAGACCCTTGACACAAGCCAAGTGAAGCGCAGTGTTACCTATAGACAAGCAAATTAATTAAATACAAAATTAATAGCAAAGACATTATATAATGATTCTTTCACTTTAACAGAAACTAATACATTTTACACATATATAATAAATCTGCTTAAATATGAGAATCCAAGCAAAACTATAATAGCCAAATAAACATGATGAAAATATATGATAAAATGAAGAAATATATAACCATATCAGCATTCTTAAAGTCATCCTAACTTGTAAAAATGTAACAACCAAAATACACTCTAAATCTATGACTTGAATTTGACTTTTCAGTCTCATGACCTTAACTAGGCATCTCTACTTGTCTTTGGCTTAAGAGACAATTGTGAATCATATCTCATGCAAGACGTACCTTTACTATCTCGTTCATCCAAATGTGGACAAAGAGGGTGAGATATGATAGAGAGAGCTTGTTGCAAATTACCTGAAATATTAAAATACACTAAAACCTTGTTAACTCAGACTCAGATAACACGAACCCTCGGTTTAACGCAGACTGTTTTAACCCTTTTACCATCCATTTATTTGTAACAAAATGTAAAATGGACGAGAATTCTCGGGGCAAACGGGAAAAGGGTTAATAAGACTGACTAAGACTCAATAATAGGTTTCTTTGGACTTGCCCAACACGGACCATAAGGACACTTCTCCATAGTCCCCTAAAGTCCGTGCTACCAGAATTTGACTGTAAACAGTAATTAGGGAATAGCAGTTACCACTAAATCTCCAGAACAGCACAGATCACAGCCGTGACTTGTGTGATGGGATGAGAGACTAATCTGGTGATGGGAGATTTGATGTGAAATTAATCTAGTGATGCATGCATCTGCAGGACATTTTCCAACCTCGCACACAATTGCCGCTGTTTCCTTTGTGCCGCACTATTATCCTTTACATCTTATCTCACACAGCAATGCAACTGTATGTTAGATCAGCCTGTTCACTTGAAATCACAGTTATAAGAGATACAGAGAGAGATACAGAGACAGAGAGAGAGAGAGAGAGAGAGAGAGAGAGAGAGAGAGAGAGAGAGAGAGAGAGAGAGAGAGAGAGAGAGAGAGAGAGAGAGAGAGAGAGAGAGAGAGAGAGAGAGAGAGAGAGAGAGAGAGAGAGAGAGAGAGAGAGGGAGAGGGAGCACAGACCTTCGTTTATTGCCTTATGCAAAACGTTGGCAAATCCTTCTGAAATGGTGATCGGAGGAGGATGCTGGCCATCAGGACATGCAGTCGTCAGCTTGCATGATAATTCCTTGTTGTCTTTGCTGTAGTAGCTGATCAATTCATTTAGACCTGTTAAAAGTGGGACAAAGTATTAAACGTTCTGTGTGTCGACATGACACAATTTTGTAAGGCAGCAGCAGTAGGCTAATCAAAGATTATATGCACATAGTTTAGCTTGCAGACGACTTTTAACCTTTGGTCCCCAGCGATCTGTATAACCAATAGGTTATGAAGCTGTATTGGCCTTACGTGGCATAAGGGTTAACTTTTACGCATGTTTATCCTTTTAATAAAATAATTAATAAATGTAGTCTGTGTAATATCTCAGCCCAAGGTGATCATATCAGGTATGCTCCTTATAATGAACAACTTATGATGCAATTTGACAATGCTTTTATATAGCATCTCCTAACAATGACCACTCAGAAACACTTACACTATGATAAATTTGAAAGTAGAAAGAAACAAACACTTCAGAGAGAGTTGAACAAATACCAAACAAAAATGCAGTCCCTATTCAAATGAGCACAAATAAATACATAATATCTCAAACTGCATCAACTCAAGTTCTGCAAATTACTGTCCTACCAACCATTAAAGTGAGGACCACTTTCCATAAAGTATGTCCCATGTGCGGAATCAAAATTGATTTGATAATGAAGAAATTCTTTGTTGTGACTGTACGACAAAACAAAATCATCTTCACAAGCAGCACTACTTCGAACAAGGAACACCACTTCCTTGGCACTAGCTGAAATGTTTAACAGAAATATTTGTCAATGCAAGAATATAAGCCTGCATCATATATTGTGAATATCTATAACTTTGAAAGACATATTTTTTAAATAATAAGAAAATCATAAATGACTGTTATTTCTTTGGGGTCATTAATGATTTCCCATGCCGGTCCCAAGCCTAGATAAAGTGGATGGGTGCAGGTACACACACCCATAAAAGGCATAAAGACAACACTGTTGACAGGCTTAGCAAGGCAGGTGGGGAAATCTACTGGCTTATAAAAAACAAAAGAAAGCCTTGAAATGGACTGATCCCTCGGAAAACGACCCGGAACGGACAGACGCGTGGAAAGGCTACTTCACAGACAGACCACAAGTCTAACTGCACCGGGGTACAAGGTACTGTTATTTCTTTGAGGATTAATGATTCGGGTATAAAAATACAAGCCTGCAGGAGAACCTTTCAATGTTGGTTACTCTGAGAAGCAATTTCTTAAATGCACAGAAAATATTTGAATTATAAATTTATCTTTAATACTCTTTGCTTCCTTTCTTCGAAATATCAAAAACCCAAAACCAAATGTGACCTGTGAATTCTGCAAAGCTGACTTATTCATCTGGCATTAGATTACTACAGCAGCATGGCATTTTTATTAGAACCCATGAATTTGAAAGCCTGGTTGGTTACTGGGCAATAAACAAGTGAGGTATCTTATCAAAGCACTCTCCTATCTCCTAATGCTAGTTTGAAATATCAGCTTTGGTAAATTAATGTTCAACATCTAACAAAACTAATCAGCAGCTTTTGCCAGTATTGAGTAAGGTGTTGAACTTTTTGCACACATGAATTAATTGCCATAAAACTTGAACAATAATCACTGAATAAGCTCAAATTTATATTTGGCCAGCACATTTTTATAATGGTATCCAAAAATCAAAGAAAAACTTTGTAGTTAGTTTTCAGCTATACAAAGACATGGGAAATAGTTCTAAAGTTTAAAAAATCAGCTACAGCAAAGACAGTAGCTGCTTATTCTTATGGCTTAATCTTTCTTGAAATAGCTATAGCCAGGGTGGTTTGTCGGCCGGGCAAAGGTCAGTGTATCTATGAGGCGGCGGGTCAGGTTGTTGTTGCTACCCCTAAAGGTTTGAGGAGACAGTGAAGGAATTAAAGGAAATGAGGATTGTTATTGTTTGACCATGTCAGGCTGCGGAGGGAGGCTGGAATTGAGTTCCAAAGTTCTGGTGCGGCATATGAGAAAGCCGGTTGCAGATTTTGAGTGATGACTGATTTAACGGGCGTGAAAGTGTGAGATGAGATGATGATCGTGTAGGTCTGCTAGTTTGTAGGCTCAAATTTGAGCCGTACTGCACAGTCTGCAGTAGTAAATTAGGCGATTATGATCACCTCAAATGTAAAGTGATTGCAGGCTGATGCCCAGTGCATTACTGCAGCAACACTTTTGCAACTTGAACCGCCGATTGAGGCAGTACTATATGGAATTTCCATGCAATTAATTAACCTTACAGAGGGGCAATAATGGCAAATCTGGGATCAGGGAAACTGACGCCAAAATACACTTCCTCGTTTCAACCACAAGTCACGCAACAGCTAATCGCGACATCGGGTCAGTCCACCAGTGGACGGGCCGAAAAGCGTCAAAATCCAGCCGCCGGCGGAGTGCCGTTACCTTCGGCTTGCTTCAGCTTCGTCTCTGCGGCCTGCCGGTTGCTGATCTTCGTCCGGTCGTGGTACCAGCAGTACTTGCTGTAGAAGTTCTTCCTGGTCTTGACATCGCCGCTCAGCAGCTTCTCGATTGCCGAACTGTCCGCCGCTGCCGACGCCGCCGACTGGGTGTCCCTTCCGGACGACCGTCGATTCGCGTTCTTCAGACCGCGAAACATCGGCGCCGAATATCCCGGCAACAAATCTTTAAGAAAATCTTTACAAGAAATCGCCGAAAAAGTTTCCTCGGTGAAAACTTTGGAGGGTGAAAACTCGCCACGCCTAAATGTTGACGACACTACCTTGTAAATAATCACTCGGACGCTATGGATTATAGCGCTATAATTTGATGTAACATAACTTACGGTCTTACGTATCAAATACAAATGAAAAGTTATTGTAAATTAAACTTATTTTTATATTTACGTCCTGAATATATTAATCTTATGATAAAGGAATTTTCAAGTCGTGTCCTCGAGGTCTAAGGTTGTAGTTCTGTTATAATAATATTAATAATAATAATAATAATAATAACAACAATAATAATAATAATGTGATTTAAAGTGGTCTAGGAGGCTAAGTAGACCTGGTGAGAGGTTGCCTAAGCGATAGACGGTTTGGTTGATCGCCGGCACCTCAGTTAGATCTTAGGATGGCTACCCATCCAGATACTACCTGAGCGTTACTTAACTTCGACATTGCCAAAAAATCGAATAATCCCTCATGGAGGTATTAATACCACCATGTAATCCCAATCATCTATGCCATTAAAGGATCCGCTGGTGTGCTGAGCTTGCCGTCTTGATCGGTTGCCGGAAGTAATCGTCGGCGCACGGGTGCAGTCAGTCAGTCGACGGAGGTTGGTTTTTCTCTGCGGTAAAAATAATTGTTCATTGGATTTATTATTAATTTGATTATATAAAATAATTTTAAAGTAGTTATTTGAATTTGCGTGTTTCGTCGGTTGAACTGTGCCGTTCGGCCGAAGCGATCGGAAACCGTGTATGCGGCGGTGTATGTTCTCTAATAATGCACGGTGAGAAAGTAGACTAGACCGCTAGACGTTTCGCCCTCGGGACATTTTGTCCCACCCGCGGTAGCCTGGGTAATCTGAGCCATTCGTAGTTCTCATAGTTTCTCTGTGAACCACGGGTTCAAAGAGAGAAACCGTGAATAGGACGAAATAATAATCGTTATACACACCATACATATCTATACTTTCGCTGAGGAACACATAAGCATTTAGACATCCAATACAAACCGAGGCAGGAAATGTAAAAATAAGAGAAAATACGAAATATCGCCGCAAACTATGTAGCCATTAGTCTTCTTATAGTGATAAAACACATCTCTTCCAATTAGCATTTCCTACATAGTCTGTCTTGCTGTTTCCCTCTGACTGATCTCTGGAATGACCTGGTCTTTTGCGGATGGATTTGAAGTACCATCGATTGATACCCTTGAGTATTAGAAATGGTGCTATAGAAGTGCATAATTATTATTATTTATTATTATAACACGCCCATTGGAAATTCATTCGGAAGGTCTTGGTAAAGTTTGCATGTATTGATTGTTTATGAGAATTTCAACACAATTTCTGTTAGCTGGCTAGTTTTTGCGCTCTCAGTGCTTGAATGTATATCTAATTTCTTTTATTTATATATGTGATGTCTTCAATTATTATTTTTCTCGGTAAACTATGGGTAGTTGGTCACTCAGACTACCATAACCGGATCATCCTAGTTCAAAACTTGCACCCTGTACCCAGACCAGAAAGTTTTGTCCCAAGCTTAGTCAATTGGCTCATTGCATGATTCATATAGATTTTTGTTGATGTTGCTCTATATCTAAGTAAAAACGACATGCATGATCTTGCTGTTGTTTTTGTGCAATGTGAAATTGATATTGTGCATCAAAAGTAAGAACCATTTAGTTTTCTTGTCATAGTTCTTGAAAGTGTCTATTTTCTCATCGAAATAACAAGGTTTCAGCCATAGTTGAATTGTATAGTTACTCCTTCAGTTGTTCTGTGATAATGATAAATATTATGGTTATGGTTATACTTATAATTATAAAGCACTTCTACATCACCAGTTCTAATACTTTACCAGTAACAATTGATGGCACTTGAAATCCATCCGTAAAAGACCAGGTCATTACAGAGATCTGATGCTGTTATTAAATTGGTTATATATAGCAATGTGACTGGAATGATGTGCTCGGAGCCTTGTTTCCACCATTTTCAGCCATGTGAGCATTGAAACATGCCTTTCTTATAAATTTGTAGAAGATAATGCATTCAGACTTTCGACACGCAAACATTGCACAGTTATCTTGCTTTCATAACTTGTCTTTGATATGACACACTAATTGTTCAGAATATTGAAGTACTAGCCATCTCATCAATGGTTTTTTCTATTGGTCTTGGTTATTACAAACAATATATAGCTATTTGCAAATGGTTAATGATTCTGCCATTGATTAGATATAATATCATTGTATCCAGATATGCATAGTTACTGAAATTTACACAACTATCCAATAATATAATTTAGCTTATCCTGCTTCATGATATTGATGTCTATAGGGATTGCTTTCTTTTACCGGTATCATGATTATTTTGCAAGTTTTGCGAGTTTTTTGTTTTACGAATTGCTTTGCACGTAGTCATCCTCATCTAAGATTATTTGCAAATAAAATAACTTGTGGAAGAGACAACTGCACTTATCCTTAGCACCTATCCTTATCACACACACACACACACACACACACACACACACACACACACACACACACACACACACACACACACACACACACACACACACACACACACACACACACACACACACACACAGTACAATGACATTAAGTGCGAATGGTTGTCTTTATGAAGGTGGCATATGCTGGTTATTTGCTATTTTGTCATGAGGGCGTGTGTTACCTTAAGACCTGCCACATGAAACTTGTGAGCTAAAGGATTCAACAGCTGTCGACCTTTGCACAAGTATATCATGCTATGTACTGTGCTGTGCATTTGATACATGCTGCAGTCTTATTTGCTAACAGCCTCCACCTGTGATACAAGTTGTTTGCAATCTTTTAGGCTGATTTTACAAATTTCTTGATTCCCTCGATTGTTGCTGCCCTGTACATAGTGTGCTCTCCATTAGTACCGTAATTTTTGTGAACATTTATTATTTTTTGTTTAGTAAATTACTGAATCTTTTTAGGCTCACCATTTCTGTAATCAAAATGAAGCTGTCCTTTCCTGTTGGCATAACACAGAGCCAATTGAAGAGGTTATATATTTTTCTAGGACCCGAGTCTTGTTTGCATTTCTGATTAATGAGCATTATATCCTGCATACCGATATGTTTTTGGCTTGTTTTTACCAGCTCTTTAAATTATTCTTTGCCCATTGTCACCTATCTAGTATAGGAAGTTTTTTTATATCATCCAATGCTGTCTCCCATAGGGTGGTCTCCATGACAACCACTGCTCTTCTTTGTCCCACTCACTTTTGAAGCAACCGTACCTTGTTTTTTTGTATATGATTTTTTAGAAGCTGCACTAGATGATGTAAATATCCTACAGCTATATTTGGCATCCGCAGTTCTTTATATGACACAGAATTGAAAATCATTTTGAAATCCACAAAACAACTTGTAGCATGCTTGAATGTCTGGCATATATAAAGTGACCTATTTCAAATTTTGATTTACTTGTTTTTATACTTGTGTGGCTTGGGATTAAGGATTCCATTGTAAATATTTTAAACAATAACTGTATGTCATACTTTTGGTCTTTATAGATGTGTTGTAACTTGTAGGTTATATTATTCACTTTCATTTTTCACCTTTGTTCTAATTTTTCTTTTCTGAGCTGAAGTTATTGACTTGCAACCATTAAATTCTCACAAGCAATGGCACAAACTGGATGCAGCTAAAGTTGAAGGGAAGTTAACTGACTGATCTGAAGCTTATTATAAATACTCACAAGAATGAGACATATTAGTTTTTTCAAACTTTTTTGTATAGTTGATAGGATATGAGATATGCTGTGTGGAAACATAAAAATTGCTTAATAAGAATAATTGTCAAGCCTAATATGTTTGGTAGGCCTGGTGAGAATTTCATTGGCACTGTTGTTTTAGTGTCTGGTTTATTTATTTAGCATGACTTTTCATTCCAAAGCAATCTGGCTTATTGGCCTGGGAATACTGTACTGTGAATTTAATTGTTATGGGCTCTTGGTGGTTACTGTATGCTAAAGGTTTGCTAGATGAATTTAACCCTTTAGCCCCTATGGCTCCTGTGTGTCTGTTCCCTGACCCATAGGCTCCTTGGGAAAATTATGGGGTTGTTTGGGGCTCCCACATAAACTCAAATATCTTGAACAAATGTTAACATAGAACAAAAATGTTTTCACCAGTTTCCTCAGAATTGAGCTGTGTTTACTTCAGTGCTTAGAATATTTAATACCATGAAGAAAATCAAAACCGGCCGTGCGGGGATTAGGAAAAGACGCAGAAACCCCAAAAAGCGACCTTACGGGGACTGGTATCGGTAGCAAAAGCCGCTTTTGCGGGGCGACAGGGTTAAGCTGGTTTTGTCCTGGAGGAAATTCTTACAAAGTATTTAAATGAATCCTGATGTTTGACACTGTACTAACTAAATATTGAAGTTTTTTTAGGCAGCCTGCAGTTGTGTTATTTTGTTGAAATGTTTCTTGTATTGTGGAATGTATAACATATTGGACATCCCGAATAGATATAACCTTTTAGGATGGTGTTAGATTATCTCAGACTGTGACTCGTAGTGTTTGATTCTTTAGATGGCTTGTTCTGGATAATTGGTTTGTTTTTCTTGGGCTTAGAATTGATTTTAATTGATAATTTAACCTTTTATTGTTCTGCCATGTGTGTCTCTTTTGTATTTCATGGTGATTGAAGCTTTTTATACTGATATGTAAATGACAAATACAACTTCCTTATTGATGGCTTGTCTCTGTTTCAAGTACAAGACTTTGCTTCATTGCATTTCTTGAAGTTTCCAGCTAAACTTTGATTATCATAGCTTAATGGTATGCAATGGACCCACGAGTTCAAGTAATGAGTTTGAGTGCATAGACAGTCTCTTTGTGGTTTGATTTTAATTTATGATAAAAATTTTATATTCTGTTCTATGATACATTTCATTGGCTTTGATTTCAACGTGCTGTGCCAATCAGTTGGATTTCTCATTGTTGATTAATTTTTATGAGTTTGTCTTTTCAGATGTAGGTCCAGTGCATGCTGCAGTGGCGTGTCAAGAGGCGTTGGGGTGATTATCTCTTTGCAACAGACCGCAGTCTATAGCTAATATTGGTCTGGGTTTCTAAGCGAGATTAGCTATCAGCACTGGCTTTTCGTGTCTTAGTTGCTACGGCAACCAGCCATCTGGCCTTCAGAAATCATTGTCGGTTGCGTTGGAAAGCGAAGGATGGCCAACAATACAAGCCCCCAGACATCGCCTTTCAAGGGGCCACAAATTTCTTGCAAGGTTCTGATGTTAGATGACACAATTCAACTGTTTTCAGTTCCAGTAAGTACTTCTTAAATTGTTTATAATTCTGTATTCATTTGTCCAATTCAGGCCTAGGCACTTCTTGATTATTGGAATATACCAGTAAGATAGTATTTTTTAAAGAAAACTTTTGCAAAAGTGGAAGTTCAAGAGCTTTGATGGTACCACCTGCTTGGAGATGTATATTTCCGTGTTGATCCTGATTTTATTGTTGACTTGGGTTCAAGATCTTGATCAGTTTAGCCTGAACATCTGAGCTTCCATTGGTGTAGACAGACTTGATATAATTTTGTGTATGATTTTGCATGGTTAAATAAGTGCCAGGCTGCATAAAACAAGATACAATTTTCACTAAATTTTGTTACTTTGCTGCTTTGTGTGCCTTGAGTTACAGTGACTTACATACTACCAGTATTTAAAAGTAATCTAGTAATGTACGCACATGCTGCTGACTACAAATAGTATCGGTAAGAAATTTAGCGGGATGGCATTTGTATTAATTTCTACATACATACAGAAATCAATTAGGGTAATTTGTTGAACGGGTCAGGAGAGACTTGTTAGCATACTCTCACTTTTCAACTTGACGGTGGCCATTTTTACGATGTCATCCAATGATGGCTTGGATGAAGATCAATCATTCCATAAGTTCAATGTAGGAGCACTAAGGGGTTAGCGCCTTCCATCCTGCGTGGAATTGGCTGGATGAGGGCGCTTGTCAGCCTTTTCCTTCCCACCTTTCCATCAAAGAAGTAAGCACCCAGGTAGTCATTCACAGAGTAGTCAACTGGGAAAATCATCAGAGGCAGAAACAACCAAAACATTTCTGTAACAGTAGAGGTATCAGTCACAAACCTCATGACTCCAACTCCCACTGTCCTGCATAAGCCATTTTTTGTCACTGGTTTCAAAATTATGGCATATTGTTGAATAGTAATTATTTACTGATTATGGGATATACACTAATGCATAATTGTAATCCTACACTGCTGGTCAGGGCTGACCTCAGTGGAGATAGAAACTTTTGGGATGGTAGTAGTTTGTCCCTCACTGCATTTTTGAAAAGTCAAGTACTACTTCTGGCATTGAGGTCTCTGTACAGTATACATGCACCTGTTAGTTCCTGATAATGTTCAGACTTGTAGGCATTTGTTATTGTTTTGTGAGTCCAAGCTGGTTGAATGGCTGAAATATCCAGTAAAGGCCCATTGTTGATCATATGCTGTTTATTGGTTGTGGCTTTGAACCACTTGGCTTCCCATACACTGGGGTCAAGTGTTATGGTTGACTGGTTGCTTTTTATGCTCTTGTTTCAAGAAGTAATGAAGCTTATAGCATAATTGAAATAGCAGGCATTTCTCTGGCAGCAAGGTTGCCAGTGTGGGTTATTTTTTACCCAATCTGGTTTTTTGGGCCTCGTCTGGTTATTTGGTAATTTTTTGTTCTGGTTATTTTTTTAAATCTGCGAAAATTAAAAAAAATTTCTGGTTGAATGGAGTGAGAAAAAATTAGGAGTTTTCAGTTTTCAGCATGTTGAAAACTCTTTTTGTTTGATCATACAAGTTTAAAGTTTACCCTCATTAGGCCTACCTTGCTTCAAGACAACGTGACGACCTTTTTTTGCTCGTCAAGACTTTCTGGATGGAGAGACGTTATACTGTAAAATTTTCCCAAAAATTTTATGGTTTGTCGCAATTATTATGGATTTTATCATCTTTTTCGACCTTTTGGGAACCTGGTTATTTCAGGTTATTTTTAAAGGCACGATCTGGTTATTTTTCAAAATGTTCACTGGCAACACTGTCTGGCAGTCCAGCCTGTATCTCAGGATCGGGTGGTTTGTATGTTGGATTTTCTTCTTGCATGCCTGTTAGTTCCTGATTATGTTTCAGAGTCCTACTGAGTCTACCAATAAACTGCAGTCAGGTGACTATGCAGCAATATAGTAGGGCCGGGAACTGTCATTTCTGGCATGCTAAATTTTCATCAGGGTATGAAGGGGATATTTACATATAGTTACAGCCTACCTTTGAATATAATGCTCGAGTTGAGACAAACTATGGAAACTTCCCTTCAACTGACTGTCAATGAAATCTCGTTAGAAATTTACTGGTAAAGTGCTTGGTTTCCTTTAGAACTTGGGTAGCAATGACACCAACTTTTGTTCAATTTTATTGGCATTGAGCATGGCCATTTTCCATATCTGGTCTGCTTTGTGTGAAATGGCCCATTGTGCTTTCTTTTATTCGTATAATTGACTTGTATATGGATTCCAAGGCCAATGGTGGAATTTGTCTAAGGCCTCTGTGTCTGTGCAGAACTGGGTCTTGAGAGCCTTATCTTGCATGTAAAATGGAAATAACCAGCTTATCTGGCTTTCATTACCGGTACTACCATGTTTTCACTTCTTCTTCTTCAGATGCATTTTCTCTTATTGGCCCATAATCTGCTTAACTTTCTGCTTCTTATCAGTCAGAGTTCCTCTGTGAGAATTTCTTTGGTTTCCCAACCAACTAGAGCCCCGGTCTGTGGGTCAAGAGCAATGGCTCAGGACCACCGAGAATCAAGGAGGCTATGGGGGCCTCTACTGGCACTTCAGCTTCAAAGTAGCCCCCATGTGCACCCCCCCCCCGTTTAACTCCTCCCACCCACTCCTTCACTCCTCAGTTCTCTATAATTAATTTTTTTGTTGGACTAATTAAGCTTATATTGGAGATGGTTGGCTTAGAGGAGGTTTACTGTGGGATAATGATTGGGAAGTTCTTGGCTATCCAGACGTCTTTCCTTCTTGCTCAGCTTGTTCAGATTTGTGGCCATTTGAGTTGTGATTGCACTCAATCATACAGCACTAATGTATATTATATATTTAGACCATAGTATTGTCCACCAAACTCCACCCTAATAATGGAAGAGCCATTGACCAGTGTCAATTGTGTGTAGGCATAAGTATTGACAGATTCAGCTTCAAATTCATTCTGCATTCTCTCCTTTATAGTATATGGACTGTGTGGTTAAGTGCATACAAATTATTGTATGTTGACAATTGTTCCTTGTTTCAATTTAAAAAATTATCAGTGATGCTTCAGAGATCTATAGATCACCACTATAATTTTTTGGATGTCGATTAAGTTGACACATAGGAAAACCCTATAGATGTGGTTGTTCTTTCTCTTGCCTTATTGAACCTTTTTTCATTCTTCTCTGTTTATTCATCATAATACCAGTATTTATGAATTTGGATGGTGCATGTTGTTTACTCCATTAGTATTGCTGGGGTTTATGATCAGAAAATACCATACTTAACATAGTATAACTTGAATTTTGTTCTTGAAAGATGGAATTACCTAAGGCTCAAAATATTATGGACTGTTGTAGGAATACCGCATTATCTCACATATAAGACACACTTTTTCCCTTTAAAAATCGGTACAAAGTGTGGGTGTGTGTTATATATAGAAATAAATTTTGTGTACATACAATTTTATGCACATAACATACATAATTTTAATGTAGCCATATATTTATGCATATAACATGCACGTTATATGGGTTTTTACCTACACGGTCGGTGGTGGAGAAAAACTTTGTTTGCACATCAATTTTCAAAAAGAATTTGCCAGATTCTCATAGGAAATTTGGGTGCATATTATGCATAGGTATTAACATTTTACATTTTAACATTTAACATTTTGGGTGCTTATTATACATAAGTATTTACATTATGATAACTCTAGAAACTAAGGGTGCATATTATACCTGTTTTTGAGTCTCTGGAAAGCTTCACACATGATTAAAACTTTATGGTGTGCACACATTTATCTGTAGGCAAGAGATTTTGTCAGTTTCTCTCAAGTTCGATTTAGGTATCCCTTGTCATTGCTCTCATGTGCATTAGTTTTAATAGCATTTCTCTGAAACTATCAATTGTGAATTATGGCAGCTGAGTTACTCCAGATTAATAAAAAGAGACATTTTTCTTGAACCGGTTGTCTTTATTATGCACTTTTATTTTTCTACCCTAAAGTGCTATCAGGTTTCACAGAGTTCACTTGAGTTTGGATTTTACCCAGTAACCTTTTTGAGACCTTTAGAAGAGAGGAGCTAATGGAGATTTCAGCATATTGCAAAGGAAGGTTACATTGAATCTAAACGTGAGAGACTGGCTTGTCTGAATATATTCATCATTTTTAGTAGTGCACAGTTTCACAGAAGTTTGAATTTTGGCCTAAAATTTTATTCTGGTCCAGTGAAGTTGACTTAGTCAATCCTAGAGATGGTGAATTAAGTAAAAAGTATGACCTTTTGGAGCAAAGTTTATGCTTACCAGTACTTAATCTTATAGCCTAGATGTTGAAATCAATTGCCATTTTGCCAGTCACAGACAGCATACATGCATGTCGTACATACATGTACAATCAGATTAGAATTTATAACCTGACATATAAGTTAGATGCTGGTAGTTCTTTTGGTAGGACACAATATTTACATTATTTGTGTAAACCACTGAGTGACTATTTAGCAAGAAAGAAACTAATTCTAATTTGCATTATAACAGCATTCACATTTTCTGTGAGTTATATGGCTGTTGGTATTATGGCTGTAATTTTTGAAAGCCAGAGTTTAATTAATTTTGCATGATTTTAAAAATATTTGATGTCAGTTGATCAGTTTTACTTAATTAATTAAATGCACATTTTGTGACTTTTGCTTCTTTTTGTCAATGTACTTTGTTAGCTTATAAAGTTATCAGTCTTGTTTGTGCCAGTGACCACAGATAATTTTCTGTCATAGAAAATATAGCTTAAGCCCTTCAAAGATATTCTTGAATTTTGTTATTTTAAGAAAAAATCCTGATTAATTATAGCATTTCTGCTAATAAATTAGTTTGTTTCCTCTAATCTATGCATTATAATTCTCATGTACATGGTAAAATATTTTCTGAAGCAGTATGATCTGTGCTATATAATATAATTGTTGTTGTTGGTGGTGTTGTTTATTTACCTAGGTGAAGAGCTGTGGTCAGGTGCTATTTGATGCAGTTGCTAGCAAACTACAGTTGCAGGAGTCTGACTATTTTGGTCTTCAGTATTCTGATCCCGAATCAATTCCAGTTGGTGATCAGATTTTGTTAAGCTAATGTATTGTGATTTATGCTTACCCTTAGTCACTGAAGTGGTATATACATATATTCCATTATTTTGGTAAATATCGGACTTATCTTTGTATCTTTTCCTGTTGAAATGGGTAGACAATGCTGTAGTTGTGGCAGGTGGTGGTGTGCTGTGGAAAAGAATAATGACAAGAGTATTGAGTAATTGACTGTATAACATCATGACAGTTGCAGAAAACCTTCGCTCTCGCGTAGTTAGTTCCAAATCAATCTGAGATAACAAAGAATGAATCGGCTATGTAAGGGAAAGATCGATGCTTTGTGAGCATTGCAGAATTCTGGAAAAGGTTTCAAACATTTGTGTTCCATCCATCTTCTTACATATCTTTATTTTATTTGAAGTTCTGTAATCTTTACTGAACTGGAAGCAGAGGTATCTCTCTCATGACTAGGAAGGAGGTCTTTCTCTTGGATCTGTTTTTTGCCATTGTTTTTTTTTATCAGCTCATAATGTTCTTAGTCTGTCTCTGTCTTCACTCAGCTTAGCATTGAACTTTTAAGGCCACTACCTACTCTGTCTCTCTTTCACCTGACTGAGTTCTTAACTTAACAAGGCATAGTAATAAATCACTTCACTGTTTTCTCTGACTCTCTTTCTCTTTTGTCTTGGAAGTCCTTGTTGTCTTGGAAGTCCTTGTTATCAAGTGGCAATATAGGACTTGCTGTGCAATCATGCTGCCATGTTAAGTACTTCTCTTTTGATGATAATGCTTTTCCCTGAGTTGCTGATATTAACTGACGGAGTGATTCCGTATTAGCACGTGCTCTCACTTGGGTTAGAAGCTTCTTTGGGTCAAAATGTAAACAAGACATTAGGTGAATGATGTTTATATATATATATATATATATATATTGATTTTTCTTTCAAACGATGTGATTTTTAGTGTTGGCTTGGTGATTTTTAGTGTTGGCTTGACAATGAGAAATCAGTTTTAAGTCAGATTCGGAAAGCCAACCTTAATTTAAAATTTCTGGTCAAATTCTACTCACCTGATCCAGGTCTTCTTGAAGAAGAGCTAACTAGGTAATGGCATATTGTTTCTTGCTTTTGCATTACAATTGTATAAGAAAACTCATGAAAATGCCATCTTTTGACTCGGTTCCTGCTAGTTTGTAGTTTGGGCATATGGTAGACCACATGTGCTGGTATTGGCACAGGGAGAGCCGTCAGCTTTGAGTATGGGAGTAGTACCATGCGCTTTACGGATGCCATGTATCTTATTGATGACTCTTTAAGCTGACCTGAGGTTGTTTTGCTTCAAGCCTTGAAGACACCTTGCAAGTGTTTGCAATAGTCTTTGTTGGGTGTTAATCAGGTGTGGGCTTTGGCCTCCAAGACTTAAATTGTGTCCCTTGACAGCCATGACATGGTTGCCACAACCATGGCATGGTTGCCGGTGGGAGCACTTTGTACCCAACCGTCGTCTTGACAGCGTCCAGAATGGTGTTACTGAACTGTGACCATGCGGCCTCAACGTCTTCTGATGGATGGTCCAGGGCGGAGAATGGGAAGAAAGTGGAAAACGTCACCCGCTTCACCTATTTGGGCAGCGTTCAGAGCTCTGATAGTAGATGCACCTCTGACATCAGCCACAGGATCGGCCTAGCAGCTTCTAACCATGAGATTGCTTCAATGCTATGGAGTCACATTGAGCTCTGTACAAAGCTGCATTTCTATCAGACATGTGTCATTCCCATCCTACTTGATGACTCTGAAACTTGAACACTTTAGAATGTGATTCAAAATGATTACAGGTCTTCCACTTGTGCTGTCGATGTCAGATTCTGCATGTTTGCTGGTTTGACTGTATATCAAACATCTTTTCATCGTGTACGGATTGGCATCAGTACCCAACATGATCTCTCGTCGCCGCACGGCATTATTCAGACATGTTGCCCGGCTGGATGTTAACACCCGAGTACGCGATGCCCTTGTCTGCGCCATAGCATGTCATAACGAATGCCATCCTCCCGTAGACTGGAAACAACTCCCTGGGAGACCTCTGAATTCTTGGATCTAGCAGATCGGAGATGGGTCCCCTCTGCTATAGCATGTGAATGGAACAATGCACCCAGTCCCAGACACAGACGCTCCACTAGTGGTAGATTGTCTCAACGAACCTCTACTGTCCAGGTGATGATGATGACGACGATGATGATGATGATGATGACGGTGATGATGATGATGATGATGCATAATATAAGTAAAGCTATTATAACAGGGTTTTTTGTTTTGGCCTCTTACGGCAGCTTAGATAAATCAAAAGCAAATTTTAGAAAAGTTTTAGAGTGTGTTACTGACTTTTGGTTTGAATGTTCTTTTAATTTATTTTCAATAACTGCCTATAGGTATTTGTATGCCCTGCAAATCAAACGTGATTTGCTGTCTGGAGAACTGTCCTGTCAGGAACACACTGCTGTTCTTCTTGCATCATACATTGTTCAAGGCAAGGCGTCTACATGTTATTCGGTGTTAAATTTCAGTATCCTGAATTTTAAATATGCACTTTCTTTCACATTCTTTGCTAGTGTGTCTTGTAGATCCTATATGCCACTGGACTGTCTTTTGCTGACTTCCATTTTTGTTATTTGTAATTCAATGCAGCTGTGCTTGTGGAAATGTTTGACAGTCTCGGCCATTATGCTGTGAAGTTATGTCTTAGAATATGTTCTGGTGATTTTCCATGGACTTTATTAAGCTCGAGTTCTAGGCAAGCATCTGCTTACAAGACCTACTGACGGAATCTATCTTGTATCACGTGTCCCATGCTCCTTTATTGCTGGCTGTTGTTGGGGACTTTCATCTTGGATGTTCTTTCTTTGAACAGCGGAAGTTGGCAATTACTGCGAGGACTATGTCAGCCAGGCATACGTCAGCACTCTGCAGCTTCTGCCAAATCAGACTCCAGAAATTGAGTTGCAGATCATCGAACATCATCGAGAGCACATGTACGTTTGTTGACCGCAATATTATTGCGAGATTGCCGTCCTGCTTATTTGCGATCTGTGGCTGCATGCAATATGACTATTCAGTTTGCTGTTTTGCTTAATTAACATTTGCCATTTTAAATTTATTGCTCTCACATATTGCAGTCTTGGTTTATAAGCTTATGAAAACTAGGTAGATGGATTAGTCAAGCTTCTGGAACTATTAATCATTTCTCATGTATCAGGACATAAGAAATTATACAGACAAATGTCGGAATAGTCATCTTTATTGTTTTAATAAATAGTTGTTGTAGAAATAGAAATGGATGGTTTTGGAAACCTATGTGTTTGTACCTGGTTTATCTTATTATTAGATTTAATGTGTGTAATGTTTTCACATTATGTGTATTTTCTTGTGGAAAACCATGATTTTCTATTTATAATGCAGTTTGGATTTAGAAACAGCCTCTGCAACTTATTTCTTCATTTGTAACCAAAGCTCATTCTTTTGCACCTTATGCAAGTGGAAAATCATTCATTCTTGCCTGCTAATGATGAATGTTACAACTTTGTCATAAACAGTGCATAATGAAGACTGGTTCCATAAAAAAAATTATATATATAATATATATATATATATATATATATATATATATATATATATATATATATATATATATATATATATATATATATATATGATGTCTTTGATGAATTGATGATTGCTGAAACTCTGACTTCAAAGTGAAAGCATTCTTGTGTCTTATTACTCCAAAATCGTCATTCTTTGCTGCTGTGAATTTGCTAAGAAATTTACGATTTTTGAAACTGCAGTGCTGTTTTAATGCCCTTGTCTTTTGGTTTTGTCTAGTCCAGAGACATAACTGCATTCGACAGCTTTCTTTATTTCTTTATATAATTTTGTTGATTAATTTTTTACGAGTTTTTGGTCTGAGATTAGTATGGTAACATATGGTTCAAAATCGTGACAGCATTTGAAATTTTATGTTGACAATGATCGATTCCTACAATTTGTGGCATTTTTATAGCATTTGTCGGCTATGTAATTTTGTCCAAACTTCTTTTTAGCGGTCAGACGCCAGCTGAAGCAGATTTCAATCTATTGGATACGGCTCGCAAAGTTGAATTCTACGGCATTCAGCTGCATCAAGCACAGGTAAGTTAAACAAGTTGTGAAATCCCCAGAGAAACTGGCAGTGCATATATCTCTTGTGATCTTCACTCTAGTGGTGCAAGTCACTCGATCTGATGTAGGGTGATTTCTGAATTATTAATGTTGTTTCTGTTGCTTAACGTGTCTTAGATGACGATGATTCTAAGTGTTCCGTGCTTGGATGAGCACATACATGTGCATATTTGTATATTTTTATTCCATGAAAAAAGGAAAGCTGGTCTTTATGTTTGTTATGTTACAACGTACTGGCACTTCAGCATTGATTGCATATTACATGCACGATATGCATATATCTTTGCGGTGCCACACAATTGATCCATACTCAATGTCATTGAATTTTTTGTATACTTCCAGGCGTCCAGTTAACCATGCACACATGTCTGTGAGTAAGTAGGCGTTGGCCTGGCATTGTCATACAGCAGATTATAAATGTTTGCATTATAGTCATTAATGGCATGGTGTTTCAATTGCTTGTAACATGTAGTAATGTTCATATGTTTTCTTCAACCAAATAATATGCCTGAACATGTGTATGCTTATGTCAGGACCATGAAGGCATCAATCTCCATCTTGCTGTTTCTCACTCAGGATTACACGTGTTCCAAAACTACATGAAGATCAATTCCTTCTCATGGGCAAAAATTCGAAAACTGTGCTTCAAACGCCGGAAGTTTCTTGTGAAATTGCATCAGGAGGGGTCAGTGCGTGTCGACCCGGTCAGTGCAAATAAACAGTATTTTTTACAAATTTTTTCGTGATGATTAATTTAGATGTGCATCACACATGAACAGCGAGTAATATTGTTTTTTGTACTACTACTGTTCTTTGTTCACAGGAATTCTACAAGGACACTGTAGAGTTTTACTTTCCATCACGCAATTGGTCAAAGACTTTCTGGAAGAAGTGCATTGAACATCATTCGTTTTTTCGCTGTCATTCAGTCAAAAGAGGACGACGATCCAAACCACGTGTGATCAGCCATGGCTCATCTTTTCGGTCATTAGCTCCTGATCAAATGTTTTAGTGAAATTTTTTACCAGCAGCTAAGTTTTGACTGTATGATGGGATGTGACCATTGACCATGAAAAAAATAAGATTTAACGTTGGCACATTAATAATGGTTTGATTTTTAATAAGTGAGTCAGAATATGTAGTATGAAAATTGCATATTGAACATGCAAGTGAAAGTTACAGCAACTTAAGTTTTGCATTGAAGTTCTATGGTTTAAGTTTTTGTTGCTGTTATCTGTGGATTTAGAGAGTTTGCAGTTTCAATTTAGATATTTTGTGTTCTAATGCGCAGAATCAACATAATATTGCAGAATATGTGGAAATACCGTGACATACCAATTCTGGTTTGGCACGTTGCCTCATACGACATATGTTACGTTGGTCAGAACTGAGACTAAGAATCATTGAATGGGTACCCAAGGAAAAGAAAAAGTAGTGCATTAGATGGAGAAAACTTCACTGTTCAAATGCAATACAAGGCACAATTGCTAGTTCTGATAGTCGAGAAAAACTCAGGAATAGTTTGCATAACATTGTGAAATGAACTGGAATGGCATGCAGAGCAACTGTAGCGGAGGCTTATCAACAAATGAGTCTGTTTGTTTAGTGCTTATACGATAAGTGCTGATTTAGGCAAATAAAGGTTCAATTGCAAATGTTGGTACAAAACTTGAACCTTTAGAAGTGATTATTTAGAGGTCGGGTTTTTAATTTCTTATTTGCTATTCGCCAGTATTTAAGCGCCAAGCTTTTGTTTCTATTATTTTAAGAAATTACTTTTAACGGCTAGTTATGTTACTGTAGGTACTGTGGGCGAACGCAGAAGGAGCTGCTTGATTATGCGAGAGAGAATTGTCGAAAGCCAACACCATTTGAAAGGTCAGAAGTGCACTGTTGTTTCGGAATTTATATTCATGTTTTGCCGATTTAGGATAAAGAGCCATCGTTTTTTATTTGAGATTTTGTTCGATAGATAAATAACCAAGATGATAGATGTTTATATGTATGGGAAATGTTGCTGAGTTGTTTGAGTTGATGCATGGTTCTTTCTATTCGACTATTTTAGGTCAACCAGTCTGCGAACAATGTCCGCCTTACACAGTCGTGCTGGCAGCCCAAAAACGGGAACGTTTAACTCGTGTGACCTTCATTTCGGTTGCTTTCAAGCGAGCACTTCTAGCGGCTCACGAACACTCGATCGCTCGTCGCAGGAAAACGCGGCCAACCTGTATCGCCTGTCTACGAATGAGCAACACTCGTCGCCTCCAAACTACCATGATATGTACAAATTGCGCCAGATGCAAAGTCCTTCAAGTACCGCCAGCCCAGGACATTGTATGCCGCTAGCTGCGGCAAAAAGCAACCGAAATCACACAACTAACGGCAGTCTTACTAGGCCACTTGAAGCAAAGCGTTCTGGTACTGGTACCATTTGATTTCTTGATATCTTGATGCTTGAACTTGAAAGCTGTTATATTTCTGAGTTCTAAGTTGACTGAAATTGACTCTATGGAATTGAAAACATTTTCGTATGTTTAGCGGTTGGTCATGCAATTATGAGGTCGCTTGAACGGCTATTTGGTTCCTTTGTTGTAAGATGACGTCCGTTCCAAATTGCACTTTCCGATTGTTATTGATGTCTTGAGCATAATTGTTAACAGGTATTTGGGATTTGCAATATCGGTTGCTGATGTTTTCTATCTTGTCTGTTATTGACTTCTATGCTTTCGTAACAAATACATGAATACACAGGTGATGACTTTGTTGGCACTAGATGATCCAGGCTACTCTGTTTCCGTAAAGCTTGACCCGGCTCAGTTCATGCTGACGACGGACGGACGCACTTCAGTTCCAACTGTTGCTGAGGCAGACATGAATTCTGGCACGATTATTATTGATGACCAGTATCCAGTACTCTCTCCGGAAGTTGAAGACATTCCTGAAGTCACTCAGACGTCGGGTGCCAATGGTACATGTGTCAGGTACGTCCCCAGATCACTTGCTGCTTTTGCTCAGCGTTGAGCGTTCACATTGACTGTACCCTTTCTCTGGAATGCATTGACCCATCCATTCGGGCCTCACTTCTTACTCCCTTGCTCTGTTCAATGCTAAAGCTAAAGCGTCGCTATTTTATCATGCGACTCTGATGCCAGGAGTGTCTCTGAGTAGAAATATAAAAGGCGCTATACAAATGCTACATTATACTACAGCTTTCCTTTTGAATGATGGCGTCAGCATTTGACCATATTAAGGATTGTGTCTTGGTGATCGGAGCTTTTCACACGTAATCATGTTAATTGAATCAGCGTATTGAATTTCCCGCTGCAGTTGGTGTTTAATTTTAACTATTTGCATTAATTCTGCTGCTGTTATTCAAATGCAGTAATTGCTTTACCATTATATATGTCATTATATTGGATATTATTTTTAAGCGGAACGCCTTTAAAGCCCCAAGAAGACGCTGTGCTGATCGCAGGCGACACGTTTCCTCCACCGCCGGGATTTGCTGTCGATTCACCGTTCGAAAAACCTCAAACTGCGGACAATTTTCGAAACAAGTCTTTGCTCACAGGGACCTGTCCGTCGGCGATGTCTGCTATCTCCGCTACCCTTACGAGCAACGTGAGCTTTCGATCCTCTCATACGGATGACTCGGAAGATGATGGAAAACGAAGGGTTAGGATTGACCGAATTCAACCTTAGTTGACCTCAGATGGAGTTCATCAATCGCTTAGCAGGCATCTGGGGCATCTGTGACTTTCACTGTTTAAATGTCTTTAGAAGTTGCTTTGAATAGATGACTTTTGTCTTGGAAGAAGGGCATGATAACAGATTTTCTTTCATTTTAACTTGGATTTTAACTTCTCTTTATTCTCGTTGATTCTTCTGGTTTATGTATTTTTCAGCGAAATCCAGTGGACAGGACATTTTACCTTGCCAAGGAACTTCTGATGACAGAAAGGACTTATAAGAAAGACTTAGAAGTCATTGTTGTGGTAGGTGGCTGTTACTTATTTTAGTGTAAATTATTTTTTAGTGGTTGTGCCTGCTCTGTGTGTGTGTGCGTATGTATGTATGTATGTATGTATGTATGCATGCATGCACATATATAAGTATATATATATACATACACACACACACACACATACATATATATACATATATACACTTCACAGACAGTGGCATTTAACAGGTTACAAAATATGTTTACACATAAGATGATCAGAGATACAGAGATAAGTGAGTTAAGTACCGGTATGTTTGAATTGTTCTGCAGTTTTTTTTCATGCTGCATAAGACATAATTGAACTTTTGATGAATTTCATGGAAGTTAGAGTCCTACACTGCTGTTCAATGAGCTTTACTTCACAGGCAACAAGCTTATTTTCAAGAATTTTTGTTTGACTTAATAAGTAGATCTGTCATGTTGCAGACATTAGACATTTTTCAGGTGTTATGATGCATGCTTACACAGTTTAATTACTGTACTTATAGTTTCCATTTTGTTTTGATGTTTGGTTTTTGTGATAGTGGTTTCGAGATGCAATGATGCAGAACGATGTTATGCCTGACTACCTTACCGGCCTTTTCTTTGGTTCTCTTGTTCGGATTTATGAATTCCATTCAGAACTGCTGAGAGATCTTGAACTGCGTGTCTCTGCTTGGTATGTCAACTCAATTTAGTGATTTTTGTACTTCATGCACGTGCGTATTTATTGTTTCTTTCTATTGCTGCTGTGGTAACATATGGTTGTTGCAGATATGCTCGGAATATATTTCTTCCTATGAAATTCCTGTTTATTAACTGCTAATGGTGAATTATAGAGTACTTGAGGCATACTATATCTGGAAACTAGCATTTATTAATGGAGGAAATAGCAACAATGGAGAACTTTCGAGAGATGTCGTGGATGGAAAAGTCAATAGCTGGACACAGCTGGAGGACAAAGACCTAACCTGACCTGACCTTATTTATTAATGCAATGTTTTTGGATAATTTAAAAATTGCTTAATTGGCTTACATTCTATGCCTAGTTGTTTAATGACCTTTTAAATTTAAATGAGGTTCTTAGCTTCTGTTGGTTGTTACTTATTTTTGGATGTTTGATATGTGCATTATCGTAGGGAAGGAAAAGCAGGCATGAATTTGACAAGTGATCTGAGAAAAGTTGGTGACTTGCTCTTCAAGCAGCTTCCTCATGTGGAGGTTGGTTTGTTGTTTGTTTACTGATTTTGATTTATGTCGTTTAGCAGTTTGTTGAAGCCGAGACCTGACACTTTAGAAGTATTGGAATTGAGCAGCCGTTCAGTTTGTGATGTGTTTATTCGTGATTTTAAAAAATAAAATTTCACTGTATTTTTGCAAAGAATTTTTTCTTAAATAATATAATTCAACTGCAGTCAGATGGCATTGCATTCATAGAACTCTTAGTGTAAATTAACATGATATTAATGCATTATTTAACCACCCCTTGAAGTTACTGCTGTGTCATCAATATTGGACACTGCAGTGTCCACACTATATACATTGCACAGCAGTTTTATAGTTATGCAATAGATTCACTAGTTTAAGAAATATATTCACATTTATGTGTTTTGCAAACAAACATGAGGAGCTAATGTTAAGATGTTTGCATAAGAAACCAATGGGTTTTGAATATGCCATTTAGATCCTAAGCAAATCTAATAAATCATCTTGTGACGACATGGGAGTATTATTGGGCACTGAGTAGAAGTATAAGAGGTGCTATACAAATGCTGCATTACATTTGTATTTGTCAGTAGTTTTCGTAACTAACAATGAGAAAATGGACTCTTGGTGGCGTATTTCCCTTATATGTTGAAGTAAAATTAACATGTAACTGCTATACAGCAATGGTAGATCATAAAATTAATGTGTAACTGCTATACAGCAATGGTAGATCATAAAATTAATGTGTAACTGCTATACAGCAATGGTATCGAGTTCACTTCGAGCATCTTCAGGAAATTTTCTGTGAGTTGGACAGAGCTGCAAAACAGCACGACGAATTCGATCATGCTCTGAACGAGTTTGAGTCGCAGAAAGTCTGCTACTTGCCACTGCATGCGTTCCTTCTCAAACCCGCACAGAGACTTGTACATTATCGACTCCTTCTTGAGAGTAAGCAATTCACTGTTTATATATCGCTGATCACTGATATGATGCTACAGAATTTGCTGTTCTTGTCTTATGTTAGTGTCAGGCACATGGTTTTAGAAACAAACGGTGCTTTTTGAAATAATTTATTGTAATTGTACAGTCATTGTGTAGTGATGTCACTGATTTTTCTCATTTTGGCTGTAAAAGATAGTTTTTAAACAAATCGGTAATGAAAAGTTTCTGGCTTTTAGGATTGTTATCCTATTATGACAGCAGTCATCCAGATGTGAAAGATTGCCAATGTAAGTAGGAATAATACTTTTAAATTTAAATATGTAATATATTTATGCATATAATAACCTGCAAAAGATATATACACTGTAATACCTTATACTGCAGAAGTCAATAGTTGTTTGATGAATTATCTCGTGTTTATTTGAATTTGTTATAATATATCATATTGAACCTTATGGAATCAATGGTAAAGCTCTGTCTAATGATACATTATGCTTTCTGTGTAGCTTGCCTTGATCAGATAACTGAAATTCTTGATACATATCGTGAAAATCTCGCTCATCTGGTATGACTGAATTTATTGTGCTTCTTGTTTTTGTTTTTTCACATTCAATGTTGTTAAATGCTTCCTTTGCTTGGTTTAGTAGGGACCAGATTCAATAACAGTTCTTCATTCAATTACAGTTTTTCATTTCAAGTTGTTAGCTGTTGGCAAGATGTAACAGCTGTTACATACTTTTTGCTCACTATGACTCCATCTGGATGGTTGAGAATTGTTATCATTTGAAGCAAAATTATGCATAATATTATGGTAGTTATGAAATGGGAAATGTAAATTATGCATACAGGAGTTTGTGCAGTTTGTTCTTTATAAGAAAAGAACTATCCAATGTCAGCGTGTCATGAACACTAGAAGAGGAAGAAGAATGGAGCTTGATTTGCTTAGGAGACTAGGTTCAGGACTGTGGGTAGACCCATGGTAGATTGTGAGGGATGAGAAGGCTCTGTGAAATATACTTAATTATATTCCTATGTTCATTTCTAAATTGGGGTCACTGTGGAGTAGTGGTAGGATTCTTACTACACAACCAAAGGGTTGCTTGTTCGAATCTGACCTAACCACTGAGTAGCAACCTTGGGCAAGTTGTTAACCTTGACTTGCTCCTTACTTATGATTCTTCACTCTGTGAATGACTTTACTTGTGTTAGCAGTCATGTAATAATAATGATAATAATGAACAAGAATGTTACATGCCTTTGCTATTTGTAATTTTAACTCTGTTTTACGTATACGTTATTAGGAAAATTGGCAGAAGTTGATTGAACTTCAGCGAGGCCTAGTGGGAATCGACAGTCTTGTTCAGCCACACAGGGTCAGTTTAAGCTAGTGTTGTACACACTTGTTCTGGAAGAAATTACTTTGGAGATGGTTAGAATCTTAGTGTAGTCGAGTTATTCTGGAATAGTTAGAGTGCCTTCATTCATTATTTAGAACTGTACCATTCAAAAAAATTTGAACTTTCATGAAATTTAGCTGAATACCCCTGCTATAGGTATCATAGCAGACCAGAATGCAAGTAGGGCATTTTATGGTGCATCACAAACAAAGGATTGGCTTCCGTTGTCTTACATTTATTTATTAGGCAGCTTGAGAGGTGGGAGGGCGGTCCACGGTGGCATATTAGGAATGCATGTGTGTTTTTGTTGTTGTTCAGACTTTTGTACGAGAGGGATGTCTTCAGAAGCTCTCAAGGCGCGGTTGTCAGCAGAGAATGTTCTTTCTGGTGAGCATTATTTGTTTGTTGCAATCAATTATTATTATTATTATTATTATTATTATTATTATTATTATTATTATAAACAACAATTTATATAGCGCTATAAGCATGGCGAAGACCATAGTCAAGAGTGCTTTACATGAGTATCTAGTAGGATATGCTGAAAAATTGCATCTTATTCAAACTGCTGATTAAAATTTTCCAATTTGTCTTGGTTGCCAGTAGTAGTGTGAAGTAAGTATTGATTTTTGATTTATTAAGCAGGTAAGTAAAATCCCGTGAATTTATATAGCGCTTTCAAAGGTAGTGCCACAGTAGCTGCCTATTCTTAGGTGCTTATCAGGTAGTCTAAATTTGAAATAGGCTTAGCCAAAAGGTGGGGGGATTAGTTACACAGGGTCATTTAATCCAAAGGGTCATCATGGGGTCATTTAATCCAAAGGGTCATCATGGCTGTTATACTTATATGTACATGCACTTTTGATGTTTTTTTAGTTTTCTGACATGTTGATTTACACAAATTGTACAGCAAATCCACTGCTGCAATTCAAAGTTCATGGACAGTTGTCTCTGACTGGGATGGTTGTAAGTTCCTGTTTGAAAGATTTTAGTTACAGATGTATTGAAAGAATTTCATTTTCTGGCTATTAATAAACGATGAAGTCGAATGACATTCGACACCGTGAATGGTGAAGTTAGTTTATCCAAATAATTTATTTGTGTTAATGAGATGCTGTTGTATTTTATATGAAATGGTGAAAGCCGAGCGAGATCAATACAGATCCAAAAAGTCACATGACATTAAGCACGAAATCTATCATTGATCATATTCACTGGTTGACTATCATTAAACAAGGTTAATTGGAAGGTTGATTTGTCGGTGGCACAGTGGTAGTTCCTTTGCTTTATTTTTGTCAGTTTTCAAAGTGTTAATGCTAGCATATGCAGGCTCGCAACCAAAAATTCCACGACACTCTTCCTGAAATGTTTGAAAACCTACGTATTTGCTGTTCAAAGTAATCGCAATGGGACGACTTCTGGGCATTTGTCCAGACGAGACGCGATATAAATGTCTTGTTACGTTAAATTAGCAAGGTTCTTTACTGCATAATGTAGTTTTTATTGTAGGTCTAAAGTTAAGACATATGAGACCCGTGTACACGATCAGATACAACCAATCTCGAGTTTCGCTTCTGCATTTGTATGCTCTTTGTCTTTACCACAGGTTGACGAATTGGATACAAAGAGTGTTTCTGTAAACCACAGCTTTGCCATATATGGACAGAATCGCACCATTGTCGTTGCGGCCAGTTCATCCGAGGAAAAACTGAAATGGCTGGAGGATCTGCACTCCGCTATTTTTCTAGCAAGAGGGAAGCAGGATGACGTTAAAGTCTTATATCCGAGCCTCAAATCTACTAGTGGGTTTTCTTATTAACGTGAATATGTGCTTAGTCTTAGTTTCATTTTATGGTGTGTGGCAGGGTTTAATCTAGGCTGTTTCTAGGGGGGGGGGAAATTGCCCCTTCCCGGAAATTTCAAATTTCTTCCTGGAAATTTTGGCATACTACATCAACTACACAGCAGCCCCCTAGCTGACTTCCCCCGGCCTTGTCAGTCCCTCCCCCCAGAGTCTAGGTTAAACACTGGTGTGTGGCTTGATCAACTGTTTATCATGTGATTGAAAGAAGCTATTGAAATGTTATCAAGCATTCCACATTCAACTAGAATGCTTGTAAGTTTGGTTCCGTTTTAGCTTTCAAATTTAACCATCGTATTCCTCATTGTTTGCATATTTTTCAGCATTTGTGCACTAGTTCCTTTAGGGCTTCAACAGTATGGTAACAATCGTTGAAGCATTATCATTGATGCAAATAGACGGAGACGTGTTCACCTTTTATGTTTAGGCTCATCAGAAGCTGTTGAAGATTCCCGCGAGGGATGTCGCAGTCCTTCTTCTCCCGATCGTCAGAGTGTAATGCCGCACCGTGCCAATACGACAATGCATGTGTGCTGGCATCGCAGCACCAGCATCAGCATGAAAGATCACTGTGTAGTTTTTGAGGTACTTGTTTCAAGTATACTAAATGGAATTTTGCTGATATATATATATGTATATATATATATATATATATATATATATATATATATATATATATATATATATATATATATATATATGCATGTGTGTGTGTAATTATTCTTTGATTTATTTAAGTTCTTTTTCATCTTCATGTGCCATGTATTGCTACTTCAGCGACCATGGATTTCCACTCTTCTCTGTTTCTCTACGGCATTTCCACTCTTCTTTTTAACTTGCTTGCAGTAAATCTTGTGCGCTATAAAATTACGTCTCTTGTCCAGCCATATTATATATATTATGCATTTTGCTTGTGTTACTCAGTTGGGTATCACAGAAGTTTCTTGAGTATGACACTAAGTGTGGTTTCCTGCATTGATAACGGCCAGTTCTGTGCGATTTGCAATTATGTTGTTGTTGCAGAATATGACCTTAGCCTTGAGTTATCTTATTAAAGTGTGGATCAATTCATACCATATTTGTTGCACAGCACCGCTTGAGACAGTTGCTTTTTTAAGTGTTTGTGCTGGCAAGTCATTGCGAAACAGTTTAAACAATATATCTGTATGTGCCTTGACACCTAACACTGTTCTCACCTCAGTCTACTGGCATTGCTAAAAGTTTTTGTAAAACTTTGAATTTATTAATATGATGGGAGCAGTGCAGTATTTGTAAATCTACAGTCATGAATACCTACTTCATTTTTGCTCTTTTGTGATGTTAACCCCTTTACCAGGTATAATGTAATATTGTGTCCAGTTTACATTTTGTTACAAAAAATTACTGGTAAAGGAAGTAACATATAATTATTATTTTGAAGCATATGTTTTAGTTATTTATTTGATATGATTTTAAGAATCAGTTGAGTGGATATCTTCTTCGAAAGTTTAAAAACAGCAACGGATGGCAGAAGCTATGGGTCATATTTACAAACTTCTGTCTCTTCTTTTACAAGAATTTCCAGGTACCTTCATTTGTGTAGTGTTATGATTTCTATTACCATAATTCGATTTAAAGAATTTACTATTGGGTTTGAATTAGAAGACATCATTGCTAAGAAAGAAAATGCATTTATTTAAATTATCTGTATATGACAATCGTATTCACATTTATGTGTATTATGTTGAAACATGTTTTGAAATCTAAAATGTGACCAAGTTCTTGTTTTTTTATGTTGGTTGATTTTGTATAGGATGACTTTCCACTGGCAAGTCTTCCATTACTAGGATATACAATAACACATCCTGATCCAAGTGATTTGATCAGCAAAGAGTTTGTCTTTAAGCTGCAGTTTAAGAATCATGTTTATTTCTTTCGAGCCGAAAGTCATCCCACTTTTGAGAGGTGATTATGATGTTTTTATATTGTCATGACAGAATTTTGTGTTGTAGTTACTCATACATTGTTTTGTTATTATTTTTAGGTGAATTTTTATATGCTTGTGTGTGTGTGTGTCTGTTTCTGTCATGAAACTATGGTAATTATTTTGTTGACTTGGTTTGTGGTTTCATCGTCGACTGTCTAATTAATGCTCGTCTTGATGTGATTGTTATATCGTTTTCTTGACTTTACTTTTAATTTTATACTTCTTCGTAATAATATTCCTGTGTCTTTCCTACATCATTTGATGTAATATTAGTGAAAACTGTAAAAAATATGTCTTAAAAATAGTTGTAGTGATGTTTGAGAACCACTTCAAATATGGAGGTTATTGATATTTGCTATTTCTTTCCAGGTGGATTGAAGTAATTGGAAGAGTAACTGCAACCGTAGGTTCGGTGGGTCATCATCACTACGACCTGCCCCCACCACCCCAACTGCTACAAAGCCCACCCATATATTGATCTCCCTCTTCTAAGAAGTGACTGCTTGTATGCTGACCACTGTTGATGATCTCTGCTAGTCTTAGTGGTACTCATCTCGGTGGTTTCCATCCAGGAGATACAGAACATTGACTGTCAACTCTGTTCGTTCAGTGTACAGAATCAATGCCTGTACTTTGTGTACAGCTTGGCCAGATTGTTTCCTAAAGATTGTCTCATATGTAAATGAGTTATTAAACCATGAAGTTTTGGTGTTTGCTGTGTTCGCTGCAATGGTAATCTTTTTTGTAGCTTAGCTTCTATGACCTCCAATTTCAGAAAATACTAAAGCATGCTTTAGTATTGTAAGTCATAAGGATGTTAACACGCGTAGGAAATGTTTTCCGTGGTGGGAAGATTCTTCCAGAAACTCGTTTGTGTCTTGATTCACTTCCTGTGCTTTGCAGAAGATTTACATGTGCCAGTGTTCAACTGCAGCACAGTCATTTTACAGACTAGAGACTCTGATAATTACAATCCTGAGTACTAGTAATGATTTTGACTGTTGTTGCCTTTGCTTTTTTATTTACTTGCAGTTTGAGAGTTGTTTTGGCTGAGATGGAGAAGGTTGTTTGATGAGTGAATCTTTAAAATAACTGGTTGAGTAGAGGTTGTGAACATGTAGTTGTTCGCTTGGTGTTTTAAGCGTAACTGTTGATTTGTTATGCGGACGTGGTGTTTGAAATTTGGCAAAATGTTGAATTGAAAAAATGACTTCCATACAATATTATGTCATAAAATGCAATTGGTGTGACTTTTACGCACGCACACACACACATAAGTTTTTTAGCTCATCATTAGGAAATCATTTAGGGCTATCGTCTAAAGCTGTAGTTGAAAATGTTTTATAAATGTTTAATGCAATTTCAGTTTCAACTTGTGGTTGGTTGTTGGCTTAGTGGTATTTTGTCCTCAGTTGTGCCTCTACCTGTGATGATTGCATTGCATTTGTGTGTGTTCTTGTGAACTCGACGTTCACCTTGTGCATTTTGTTTTATCAGTGGATGGAATGATGGAATTTACGTAGCCGTGCTTTACTTTAACCGCTCATTGATTTGCCCGTCGTCAGTATCTTCCTGCTGTAGAAATTGCTCAATGGGCAGTACTGTTAGATTTTACAACTGTGTTTATGCTCTCGTGTTTCTTAATATAGTCGGCTATTACATTAATTGTATTCAAAGTTAGACTGACATTTGCTAAGATGCGTAAAATCACAAGGGAGTTATCTTGATTGCTTGTTTTGGAGATTGATTGATTGATTGATCGATTGATCGATTGATCTGGGACTATGATTTGATGATTTGCTATCTTCTGATTTGTTAAAATCTGTTACTGTCATGGCCATTCTCTTGAATTTTTCTTAAGAATGGCATGGAAAGCTGTGGTATTAGCTGATGCCTAGATTCTGGGAACTGAAAAGATTTAATGAAGAAATTAGGCCATGTTTGCCAATAAAATGTGTTGTAAATTGGGTTGGTAGTTAAGATATGACATTTCAATGATGATGTTGATGAGAACTTTTCTGAAAGTTTGCATGCATAGGTTTTACAGATGATGTGATAAATATGTTGTCAATATTGAAAGTGGTAAGAAGCAGTTCATGTAATTTCGATGCTTAGTATGCTCATATGAATGACGCTGATCGCGATGTGTTTAACGTTGTCAAAATCTGTGCTAGTTTTTCAACTTGAAGAATTTGATAAATTGTTGATGTTATTATATTTGTTTTTATTATTATTATATCTACTAAGAGATTGTTAGGAAGAAATGTGACTGTATATGACTTTGATTCTGAAATTCAGTGTTGCGGTAGAAATGCTTATGATGACCTTTGCAGTTCCTATCTGCCTGTTGCCAATTGATAACTGAAATTAATAACTTGCATTGTTAATTAAGAACAGGGTTAATTAAGCACAGGGCTAATTAAGCACATCGTGTTCAACTGAACATGATGTGTTTAATGTGGTAGGATTAGGTATTTTAACTCTGCTTTAGGTGCTCAATGTGACTGGACAGTGGACACTTATGATGACCACTTGATTATAAGAAATAGGACTTGAAGGTTCTGAGGACCTCTGCGAACGTGCGTGATGATCATGTGAAATTGATATGTCAGTTTTTATGTTCGTAAAAAAGAATTGCAATAATATTTTAGTGACATTTGCAAGCAAACCTGTAGCTGCTGAAGCAATATTTATAAGTTGCAAAGAGTGACTGTATTGAGTTATTCTTATTTTGTGCTTTTTTTCTTGTTAATATGCTGTTATTTATACTTTTGCTTGAAATATCATTTTCTTTAGGATTCTTTTTTATGCTTTGTTAAGTAGCATTTAATTATTTTCTTCATTGTGTATATGTCATAATATTATGTTGAATGAATATATTGTTTCCTAATACCTAGTGAACATGCTATTGCGGTCACACCATCTTAGTCATAATTTACAGCATTTTTAAAAAGTGTGTTAGAAGCTAGCTATTTCAACTCTAACTAGTATTTTATTGACATGCTATTTGCTTTTCAGCTTGCAGCTTAATAGTCTGCAGCAGATAATGTTTGGCTTGGGTTCAATTTATTAATTTCAAGGAAATGAGTGTCATTTCTTATCCCCTCTAGAAAACATCAGCTCTCAAGACCGTAGGCAGGGTTGGTGGAAGGAGGGATATTTGTGGTCATAGAAAATCCATCTCTGAACAATGTACAATGTTACCCCAAATGTAAATGGATAGGTTACTTTGATAAGGTATATTTACCCCAAATGTAAATGCGGATATGATTTAACAGTGGTGTTTGGTGGTCCCTCTAATAACAGCCATTAAATGCTGCTGTGTATGTGTACACACTATTGCATTGATTGATTTTTGGCTGTCAAATCTGATTTGTTTAATTATTTTCAATTAGACTTATACTGTTGTAACCAATAATTGTATTATTACCGGTAGTCAGTGTTTTATCCAGACCCCAGGTCTTGGGGGGGGGGGGTGGGGACAAATTGACTTGACTGGAGGGGAAGAGACTCAGTTCAATGCAAAACTTTGTGTCACTGCTGAATTTTTTTTTTTGGGGGGGGGGTCTCCCCCTAACAGGCCTGGATAAAACACTACTGGTAGTTGCTGTACTGATGCCCAATTTCTGGATAACTTAGACTCCATTGGCACATTGAATTTATTTTGGTCCCATGAAGTTTGTGTTAGTGTGGTTTTGCTGTACTTGTATTATAAGAGTTTCTTTGTTATTAGAGAAATAAAGTCTTAGTCATTGTTAATGCTTTAAGACTATGATTAATTGTATCTAGTGAAGGCTCCTTTGAGATTTGTGGTGCTTATGATGCTCTTGATACGTAAAAGTAATAAGTGTTTCGACGCTGTGTTCGTGTTCGTGATCTTCCAGATGAATTCCTGTCATCTGTGTTAAGAATCATGAAATCTGTTATGTATTTCTTGAAAGAGTTATGTCGTGTGATTTCAATTATTGTTTCAGTTTGTGATTCTGACAAGAGAAGAGATTTGTAAAATAGCGATGCAACTTTGCCGCTGTCATACGCTGATGTATCAGCATTTCGTGCAGTACCTACACATATGGATGACTGCTGATCAATCATCTTATGCACTTCTTTAACTGCTCTTTATGCAGAGGACAGTGTACTTTCAGCATTTGTTTGAACAGCATCATAAAACAATAGTCCTGCACCGGCTTATTATTATTATTACCGGTAGTCTGACATGTGTACCGGTAGTTTGCATGTTAGAACTTTCCAAAGAAAGCAATATTTACTAAATATTATCTAGACGATTTGGATGTGGTGGTGATACTTTTTTCAGCATTTTCGAGTTATTATTAAATGTGCTGTGTTAACTGCCATAAGCTGTTGGCTTGGTTTAGTTAAGTTTTTGAATGTACAGTGTATAAGATTCTGTGCTTTTTGAATTAAAATAATGAATGTACGGTCTTTAGCCTATATGATGATACGAGACGTCATTGCTTTCTGCAGCATTCCGTGAACAAAGTCTCAATGAAATTTTTGGGATATAGTTTTAAGAATAACACATTATTGTACAAGTATTTGTAGGCCTGATTTAGTAATAACCAGCACATTTGAAAGGAGAGGATAATTTTTCCTACTGCTTTCAAATCTAAGTAAGTAAAATATAAGCAGCCACTACAATACTACATAGTAGTACTGTACTACTATGTAGTACAGTAGTGGCTGCTTATTCTTATGTGCTTAGTCTATCTTGAATTTGCGATAAATGATAATACCTGTAATTATGCACTTTTATGGCACCATTTATAATACTACAGTAATCAGCGGATGCCCCCATCTTTTGGTACTGACGAGTGACGAGCAAAAAAAGGTAGCCAAGTCAATTTACAGTATAGATGCCCCCATCTTGTGGGTGCCCGGGCCTCCCCCCGCCCTCTGCACGCTACTGGGCAAGTAAATTACTGATTGTGGTTCCAAAAATGCTTGACGACTGTTTGTTCGTTGGCTTCCAAAAGAGTAGACTGCCTGATCAGAATGCTACCGGTACATTGAAGAGAGTCGACCGACATACTATACATTACATTTACAATTCAAATCGTATTTAGGCGTAAGTACTAAGTTCTGCTAAAATTCTTTACACGTTTCAGTTAGGCCTACACAGTGGCGTAGCGAGGGGCACTGGGGGCGAACCGCCCCGGGCGGCACTTGGTCCAAGGGGCGGCATTTTCGATTATTTTTTAATTTTTTACATTTCTTTTATGAAGGTTTTTTGCTTGTCAGGAAATCGAGGGAAGTTGGGAAGTTGATAACGTGTTTTGCTTGTCAAGAAATTTAGGAAGTTGATAATCTTTTTTGCTTGTCAAGAAATTTAGGAAGTTGATAAGGGGACGTCCATAGATTACGTCATGCTAGTTTGGCACTTTTTAACCTCCCCTACGTAACGCGACGTCACAAAACGTCGGACCCCCTAAAATATGACGTCACAACGGGCCGACTCCCCTCCCCATTTTCGTCGTCCGAAAAGTCTTGACAAGCCAAAAAGGCCATCCTTGTATTTTTTCCTCTCGAAAAACCCTGACAAGCAAAAATAGGTCATAATTGTATGATTTTTTTCGTCTCCAAAATCCCTGACAAGCAAAAAATGTCAAAGATCATGACCTACATTTTTTGCGTGACGTCACATTTGCGGAACCCCTCTCGTCACACTTCGTCACAAATTGCCGGACCCCCATAACGGCGTGACGTAATTTATGGACGGCCCCTAAGGTTTTTTTGCTTGTCAGGAATTTTTCGGGAGTTCGGAGGCGGCACTTTTTTCTCGCCACGGGCGGCACTTTGCCTCGCTACGCCACTGGGCCTACATTTTAACGAGTGTTATATAGGCTTACTTGGATTTCGTTCGACGAAGAGCATCCATCGATTGTGCAAAGGTAGATACAGTCGGCGAGTTGATTTCACATTCTGCCTGTATGGAACTGCCGGGGTTTGTATGACGACGGGGTTAATGTTTAGTGTTAGTGACGTGTTTTTGCGCGATTGTAGAAAATTATTGCAGTGCGCAAACAAAATTTGACGAAAGTCTGGGAAAATGGACACCCTCTCAGTTCAATTAATTCAATAGGTTTAATTTAATTAAATAGGTAAGCTATGACATTGTATTTTGCGCTTTTGTCAGTTTTGTTAATCAAACATTCAAACTTATCAAAGCGTACACAAAATCGAATAAAGTAGCCTAGTTTGAAAAAGTAGCTATAAACTTGTCCACCTGTTTCTAATAATCTGTTGAAGGTAACCTAAAGACCATGGCGTTTGTACCATCCTATGGGACCCCTTTACACAACACGTACTGGCTGCCAAATTAAGTCCTGTAAAATAGGAGGGAACATTCTCAGTTGGATCCAACTCTTTATATTCCTTTGTAGGCCTAAACGTACAGTCGCTAATAAGAGCAATTATAGCGAATTTTACACAGGCCAACCTAGTCTACTAAACCACTAGAAAATTAAGTTGTTATTTCCAGCGGCACAACCGTGGTTCCGGAACAGAAGGAGGACATATCGTCTCCGATGAACAAAATCAACTTCGTCTATAGATTCTTCGTTCTTTGCACAATGACGTATTCTCTTCTACCTAATCTACCCCCCTCTCATAGCCTAAAACATTCTCGACGGTTTTGCGCAAATCCTCTGACCGGTCCCAGCCAGTCTGAACCAGAATAGGGGGTCCGACCCCCCGTGTCAACGCCAATGATTATTTTCCATCTCTTTCAAGTTCATGAGATGACGCGAGACGCAGTCATTTCGTCTCCTCTCGTTGCGATCCGGCGAGAATGACTATGATGATGATGATGACGACGACGACAGCCGTTCACGCAGAGAACGAACAGACGGTTGAAGTTGCGGCGAAAGACTTCGGACAGAAAGGCGTACAGGATCGGGTTGACGCAGCTGTTCACGTACGCCAGACAGCAGGCGCCTATCTTCAGCGCCAGAAACGTCAGCGAAGTCGAGAACTCGCTCGCCGACGACGACGAGGGCGAAGAACTGCGCCAGGAAGAGGACGTGCAGCGGGGCCCAACAGACGGCAAAGATGACGACGACCACGACGACCATCCGGGTCACTCGGCGCTTGGCACGCAGTCCGTCGGACGACGCCGACGCCAGCTGCCTCGACCGCCCGTCGAACAGCAGGCGTCTGATGAGGAAGCCGTACAGGAGGAGGACGAGAGTCAGGGGCAGGAGGAAGGCGAAGAAGAAAAACGTTCCGTAGAAGAGCCGTCCGTAGTCGCCGTCGGTCATCAGCCGGACGTTGAGGCAGTTCGATCGCTCGTGTCCGGACGCGTCGTCGAGGTAGCGGAATACCTCGAAGACGGCGAGCATCGGCGCGTTGGCGGCGCAGACGACCAGCCACGAGACGCCGATGGCCGCGAGAGCGTTGCGCTCCGTCCGAAGCGTCAGCGACGAGATGGGATGGACGACGGCCAGGTAGCGGTCGAACGACATGAGGACGAGCGTGTAGACGCTCTCGTGCGCCGTGACGTGAACGGCGTACTGCGAGATCTTGCACCACCACCGGCCGAACGGCCAGACGTCGAGGACGTAACTGGCGGCGGTGAACGGGACGCAGGTGACGATGAAGGTGAGGTCGGCGAGGGCGAGGTTGATGATGAGGATGTTCGTCGTGTTGCGCATCTGTTTGTTCCAGAAGACGACCAAGATCACCAGTAGATTCCCGACGAAACCGAGCAGGACGATCAGACCGAAGATGACCGGAATGGCGACGCGAACGATCCGAAGGAAAGCCTCGTATTCGTTCCATTCGACTCCCCCGCACTGGTCTCCTCCTCCTCCTCCGCCTTCACCTCCGGCGGAAGAGGAGTTCTCGGCTGCTTCCGTGCGGGCGGAGAAGGACGAGTTGCAAGGAGAAACGGAAGTCATGTGTAGACAAATCGCGGCAACAGTCGTCCTTCCTCGTCCGGTTGATCTGTTTCCGACGACGTTCGCTGCGATTCGTCGTCGCTCGCAAGAGGGCGTTGTTTGAGACGTTCGTTGTCGTGCGGCGGTCGTTTATCGTCGAAGAGGCGCCTTTAGATTTTAATTGAAACGCAGGGGACGTGAATAAACGAACCGAGTTTCCAAGACGTTCGTATATATTATATATATATACATACAGTATATATATATATATATATATATATATATATATATATATATATATATATATAGCTGTGTATATATAAAGATATTCCTGTATATGTATATATATATATATATATATATATATATATATATATATATATATATATCTTTCGCGCCGTTTGTTTCTTGAACGTCGGTGAATATCGATTTTTCCGAGTGAACGACGTTCTCAGGGGCAGTCGAGTCTATCAAGTGGGGGTAGGGGGGGGGGTCACAAAGTCTCTCTCGTTGGTTGGTCCTCGTGTAATTTTTATGTCCGAACCGTTCGGCCGGAAACCGTTTCTGTCGCCGTAAAAAGAAAGCGCTCTGTCTTTTGTTGGCTGTTATACTTTCGGAGTTTGTATTTGTCAAGCTGAAATACCCGGGTGCATGCAATGCCACACGGTCTACACGACGGGGGGCTTGTACTGTATATGGTCTACGTGTAGGAAAACAATATTTGCTTCGATCGGAACCGTGCAGAAGCTTCTGTTTGACGGAGAGGGTTCGAGGGAAATCTCTCGCGAAGCTGAATAAGCAGCGATGCCGTCGGCAAATGAAAGGCAAATATTAAACTTGTGTTTTTGCGACAACGACGCAAAAAATCCATTAAAAGCTGTTTGAGCACATTGATGAGGCGCTGGATTAGGTCCTAATGCACCGGTGCATTTTTTTCTAAGTCTTGCAACAGTATATTTTTTCAGTTAAGACAAACACGTCAATTCAGCAATAATCGCCGACAAAAGTAAGAGACTGAAGCTTCTTGGGGAGAATGACAGACGCCCGCGTCTCTGCGTAATCCCCCAAAATCGAACCCATTATCTCTTAGCGACCGATGAGAGTTGCATTTCCCCTCTGTTGGAGCAATCTGTGGAATTCCGTGACAGATGTCAATCGGCCATCAATCATTTTCTTCTTTTTCGGCATATAGTGTTACCTTGGTAAGTGCTAGAGTCAACAATTAGCGCTGGTCACCAGCAGGCAGTGTTTATTCTAGCCACCTTGACATTGGGGGGTATTTTGAATTGTTTGGGGGACAAGGTCTGAGTCTCTACGCTTTGGAGGGGAAAATTTACATCCCCAGCCAACATATAAAAAATTTGGGGGCATTTTAAACCTTGGGGATTCCCCCAGAGAAGGCCTAGAATAAACACTGCCGCACAGGTCTATAATAATAATAATAATAATAATAATAATAATAATAATAATAATAATAATAATAATAATAATAATAATAATAATAATAATAATAATAATAATAATAATAATAATAATAATCAACAGTTATTCGCTCTCGCTGCAGCATTTCTAGTACCCTTAGGAATCAATCGATGGTTTTGCTGATGCTCTAACTATGCGCCTGTAGAGTGAAGACTTAGCCTAGTCTCCTCCTGAACAGTCACAGATGCCGTATTAAAGAATCACTCCCTTTCATTTTGCCCGCCGTCTCCGTGGCCCGGCGTCGGCAGCGGTCGGGGGGGGACGGCGGCGTCGGCGGTCATTCGGTCCTTCGATCATCGGTGGACGCTCGGACCTCAAAGCCGAACGCACGCGGAGCCCTTCGGCCGAGACTTCCACTGCCTTCAGCTGTAAGCGACGCAAAAAAATAATATGACGGCGATCATAGATGCAATGCGTAGTTCTGGTCTATCTCGGGATCCATTATTCACCAACCGATTGACACGATCGCAGAGAGAGAGAGAGAGAGAGAGAGAGAGAGAGAGAGAGAGAGAGAGAGAGAGAGAGACGCACATACACCGGCTTCTCTTCCGTGCATAAAATACTGTTTCAGAACAACCTATAGAGTGTAAGCACTCGGTGTGCAGAACCGTGAATTTAAACCGAATTTCTAAACTTCTAAACAGGAGGCTTAAAAATCGTAAGAACTACACGTAAATAGCTCATATAAAAAATTAAGAAAACCTAATACGGAGGTAGGTTCGTTCAACTGTTTCCGTCAGCATTTTAAAAAATTCAGAAACGAGTTTTTTACTCGGACGGCTGAGAATAGTCTTAAGTAAATTTAGGCCTTGAAAACATTGGCTTTTGGCGTTTTCTTCAAGTGGAACATTGATTACAAGCATATAATATAATAAATATATTGTTGGAAAGTAGTGGAGTCTATAAGGAAGAGCATTGTGTACGCGTTTGCGAAAAACTTCAAAATTTCAGGCTAGGCTGAGCACATTTTGACGTTACACTCCGTCGCTGAGAAAATTGCCCGACGAACAGATTAGAGAACAAACGTGAGTTTTCTAGAGCTTAACAAAATTTGCAGAATCGAAACTCAGTTTCTTATCTCATCAAAAGTTTCGTCCGCCAATGATCGAGCAATGCTTCCTATATACGCTATGAAATATATTCTAGATTCTAGAAAGCACAGCGGAAATCACGCACATAGGCCTAATCGAAGGCACATAGGCCTAATCAGTGAAAACACTCCCAAGTGTTGGAGTTTTTCCAACTGGTAACCGCACTGCATAGGCTATGAGCGAGATTGCGTTTAAACCTGTCTGTGTTGAAGAGCAACTGCAGCTTCTCGTTTATCACGTGATATTTGATAACAAAATTCAAATCGGAGCGTTCCATGAGTACTTGGCAGGGGCGCGCACAGAAATTTTTCCAAGAGGGGCAAAACACATTCTATAACACAATGGTCACGGTTAATATTTTAGCAAGATTTTCAAATTTCAATGTGAAATATTGGTATTTGCATTTTCCAGGGGGCAAGTGCCCCCTCTTGCACTAATGTTCGAGCGCCCATCAGGGCCGGATTAAGGTCCGAGTGGTCCGGAGGGCTGAGAAAAAAAGGCCGTCGCCTAAACTGAAAATCTTTGACAAGCAAAAAAGGTTATCTCCCTTCCAAATTGTACTGCAAATCGTGCTGACAAGTAAAAAAGGTTAACTCAAAAATCGGTGGGCCTATTTTCACGATGGGCCGGGGGCTACAGCCCCCTCAGCCCCCGCCTTAATATGGCGATGGCGCCCATGGTACTTGGATCCGTTTTTTTCAAAATAAGCCAACAGCTGGAAAATACTATAGGATGCGTACGACAAAGCCCTAATTGCATACAAACATTGCCTTTTAGAAAGATCCGCGGATCGAAATTCATCCGCGGAAGTCCTACCCTATAGGCTTTCGACTAAACGACGGACGGAGAGTTTCTCTGTGAAGTTCGCCGATTTTCTCGTCGGTTATAACCGCAGTTTTTCCGCACGCCATCGGAATCAATATGACATCAAACGGTTCGGAATAATTATTCCAGAAATTAAATTCCTTCTGAAGTATTTTTCAGACGCCGAAGAAGTATAAGCGATCGAGTGTGCCTATGACAGTATATCGGCAAAGTCAAACTCTTCTTGGAAGCACGGGGCTTCTCCTTCCAAGTCTCTGATGTCGCCTCCTCAATACCGCCGTATACTGCTATGACTGTTTGCTTTCGCCATTTTGTCTGTGTAACAGGATCCTCTGCTTTCATATACAGTACTGTCCACCTCCCCTACCCCATTTTTATCGCACAGGCGGATATCCGCTGCTATTAGTGCGCAGTCGATCGAGTTGCGCTGGAATAACAGCATAATTCACATAAGGTTGTCAAGCGTGTTATTACTGCGATCGTCTTCTAGATGTTCTGCGGTAAACTTTCGACGATTCAATTTCAATGGCGTCATGAAAAAATGTTGCCTCTTGATGGATATCATCTGTCCGTGTTTATCGAAATCATCATATGGCACATCTAGACTTTTAATATCAATGTTGTCAACAATAGTCTCTTTTTCGGTATCATGAAAGTGACCATCTTCGTTGCCAGTTTGCATTCGGTGTGTGTCAAGAAGTGTTTACCCTGCAGTGGCGCAGCGAGGCAAAGTGCCGCCCGTGGCGAAAAAATGCCGCCTCTCGAAATGCGCTATCGCTCGTTTTTAGCTCTCTCTGTTGATACAAAAATTTTCACAACCCACGATCGGAATTTTAGCTTCGGGAGACAGGCAAAGTGCACATCCTCATTTGACGTGAAATCGTTGGGCGCCAGGCACATCCTAAAAATACAAACTCTAATGCATAGGATAAACAAACCGTGGCGAATATTTCCCACAGCTTATCCCCCAAATCCCAGTATCTTTATCTGCACAATGTCGACGCCATCGAAAAAAAACAAGAAACGAAAGCTACATTAAAACGCCACTGCCATCGAGCCCTTTCCAGTTTATCCAGTTTTCCAAAGATCGTACGACGGCTGTATTGTGGATTAGCGAGAAGAGGTGGCTGTACTATAGAGACTCGTTGCTAGAAAATTTACTACAGACGAATTCCATCTACCTGTCGTTAGTTTTAATCCATCTAAAGCGGTTCAATACGTAATCGAAGGAGCGCATGGACTGAGACGTGTCGCTAATTATTACTATTACGCTAATTAATTAATTAATATTATTATTATTAGCCTATACTCGACTGTTAAAGCGACGCAATGGGGCTTATTAAGTGACAAGCGGAAAGCGAAGTCGTCGTCTTCATTGAAGACCGTTTGCCGTCTACTGGTGACTGGGAAACGAAGGAAGTGAATTTACAGCAAAGATGGTTGACATTAGCATTCACTAAGGCATGAACGGCGATATATATATATATATATATATATATATATATATATATATATATATATATATATATATATATATATATTATATATATATATATATATATATATATATATATAATTGAAACAGGTCAAAAGCATCATTTTGTTCTCAATTGTTTTATTTCCAAAACAAAGCTACAAAATTTCGTTCTTTTCTCAAATATGGTTGATTGGCGACTACCATGCATTTGTTGTTGTTATTTTTTTCATTTTTAAAAAGTGCTACGAAACAGTGCCAGAACTCAATCTGTAGGCTCGACTTCTCGGTTAAATTTCCCAGTTGGACCTTCTTAATTTTCAAGGTAGGTCCGCTTAAAAGAACAGGCAATGTTAAAAGTTCTCTTAAAAGTCCACTTGTAAACAACAGTCTTATCTCTCCTGCCATTCGAATGAGCAAATTTATCAAGCCATATATTTCATTATAAACCCCAATCCGTATAATGATAGCGAACAGTTCCAACACTAGTCTGAGGCCAATGAGCTGATTCTATCAGGTGCAGCTTGACCTTTTCGTGACACTGTTTCTTTCTGAATCGTCGATTGACGGCACACTTGAAATTATTATCTGGCGCTACCACGTACTTACTTACGTGTACAGCAAGCTCTATTCTGCGCATTTTACTGCAAAATTCAAGACGAACGAATACGCACGGGCTTCGGATCGAAGCCGCCTAAGTGTGCGTGTCCGTAAAACAATAAAACTCACGTATGCTATATACATCAACGCAGTCACAGCGCTAGAGTATAGACGTCAAGGAAACAAAACCCGGCGGAACGGAAGAAAGCACAGAGTCGCAGTAGTTCAAAGGCAACTGCGCCTTTGTACCCCCTGCCACACACAAGTCGTCGTAAAACCAGTATAACGGTGTTGCCAACTGCCAAGCGAAGGAGGTGGAACGTTAGGCATGATCTTTTTTGTTTCTCGCGCGTTGGGGGAATGGAGGTCGTAAAATGCGAAGCGTTCAAGTTTGAGGAAAGCTCGAACAATCCCTCGAAACCATTCGTCTGAGAATGGCCCCCTTAAACATAGATCATTGCAAGGCGCTGGTTTTGATTCGCGCTTATGGTGACGTAATGCAGATATATATATATATATATATATATATATATATATATATATATATATATATATATATATATATATATATACGGAAATGCGCGCTTAAGCAACTGCAAAACACACGCCTATACGGAAAAATTCGGACACCCGAAGTCCCACTGCACTGACCTATATGATCAACAAGGTTTCAATTCTATTATACACACATTATATGAAAAATATAGTAGATCAGTAGAAGACGTGATCTATAGATGACGGTTTATGAAACCAGATGAAAGAGTCTATAGTCTCTATTCAACAGAAAGATCCGTAAGACAAAGACAGACGTGGTCTGTAATTCTGAACAACGGTGACATTGTATCTTGAGCTCTGTGCTGGTTCTCCTCGTGAAGAAAAAGTCCCTGTATTTATTCGTAAAAAGTTGCTTTAAGAAGGCAAGGTGTCTGTTTGTTGCAGAGAAAAGTACGTCGACTCGCTATGTATTCCGTCGCGTCGGTCTAATCCCACCTATCCATGCACGCACTTTTATCGTCCGGTTGGAGCAAGAACTACTTGATTCCATGCTTCACCGATGACCTGTACAGCCTGTTAATTAATTAGGGCCGAGGTCGATGATGTGAAAGTGCGGAGATTAAAATTAATTAGATTTTAAATGAATTTTAATCGCAGAGAGTCCTCGGACAGTCTATTACAAGCAACAACGGGAAAAAGAAAACCAGTTATTCAAGATATACTTCTCACTAGATGGAATGAGATTAACAACGGAAAAAGATAAATGGAAAGGTTTTGTGCCTAGCTATTGCCGCTAATGAGTTGGCAGAAAGCAACTATGATGATGATGATGATGACTTCTCACTATCCTAATGCCATCTAGCGGCGATAGAAACACAAAGCAGAAGGATCATCATACAACAAGCCAAATCGTCCGACAGTTTTCCGAATCACTTCTAATGGTAAAATAAATTCACTTTCACGTGTAACAAGATCTGTCCTTCGTTCAAATTATATTATAACTAGGGGTTTACCCGTCAAAAATGACGGGGGGAGATTGGCTGTTTTACCACCCGATTTTGCGCAAATGCAATAACTTCAAGATGAATTTTCTGAAACTTGACAAGATAAGTGTAATGATTTGGCAATGTCGAACGACATTAACAATTCTCTTGTTTGCTGTGCTGATTTTTCACGCCGAAACAGATATTCTCAATTGTCGAAAGGTTTTTTGCACAGAGGGTTAGAAAGAGGGATAAAATAGCTAAACAATTGCAAACCTCATCTTCTTAGCTCTTATATAGCCCGAGATGTAGCAAATTCAAAAAAATTGGAAACTTTCTCAGAATTCAAAACTTTCATGAAATTCGCAGATAATACTTATGTTCAAACATTGGGGTCATCGGGTTAGAATTCATAGATATTTGCCAAATGTCAACCGATTTTCAAACTTTTTGGTTTATTTTGTTCCTCTGACATCCCTTTACAACTTTGCCGCTAATTACCGCCATTTTGCTAGGGGCTTTAAACATTTTTCGGGGAAAGGGTGATATTTTATAAAGTGGACTTTAAAATTTTTGTTTTGCACACAGTTAGAAAGAGGAATAAACAATGTAAACAATGGTGCAAACCTCATCTTTGTAACTCCTATATAGCCTGAGATATAGCAAATTTAAAAACGTTACAGCAATCATTTCTGAGAACGCTTTTCCAAAAATTAAATCCCCAGTACGGTGACGACGTCTGAAAATTTAATCCCCACTTGAATGGTATTGAGGCTAGGAAAGAATAAATATATATACATATAATAATGGGGCAGGGCATTGTGAGAGGGAAGGGAGGTTTGGGAGGAGGAAGGTGGATTGTACGGGTTTTCAGAGCAGCGTTGTGTAGGTTTGGAAACGGGGTTTTTCGGAGGTTGTGTAGGTTTGGAAACGGGTTTGGGGCCAGGGGGGTAGGGCGGAGCGCTGATGGGTTGGGGCCTGGGCGATTGGGAGAGGAATGGGTAGTTGGAAGGGGATATAGGGAGGGAAGGGGAACGGGGTTTAGGGCCGAGCAGGAATGGGTTGGGACTGGAATGGGTTGGGGCATTGGGAGAGGGATGAAGAGAGGGAAAAGGGGTGGGAGAGGGAAGGGAAACTTTGGGGCCTGGGCCGGAATGGGTTGGGGCAAGATCTTGGGAGAGGGATGGGGAGAGGGAAAAGGGTTGGGGAGACCTTTGGGGGCGATTGGGAGAGGGATGGGGAGAGGGAAGGAGATGGGGATAGGGAAGGAAAAAAAGGGGTTTGGGGGCCGGGGCAGAAATGGGTTGGCCCTGGGCGATTAGGAGAGGGATGGGGTGAAATTAAACGCTATTAAACAATAAAACAACAGTGTCTGAGAATTATATAATAAGAAATCTGCTTTAACTCTGACGAAACAGTTGCTCGCAATCGACGCAATTTTGACGATACGATACTAACAGTGTTTTATCCAGGCTCCATGCCTTGGGGGGAGAGAAATTGACGTGACTGGAGGGGAAGAGGCAGAATTCAATGTAAAAAAATTAATGCTGCGATTTAGAGGGATTTTGAGGTTGGGGGGGGATCTCCCTCCTAACAGGCCTGTATAAAACACTGGATACTAATTAGAAAATATATTTTCCCTGAAAACTGATCGCATAATAGGTCTATATTTTACTTGCTTCGCTCACCTCGATTTAATCGAATCTTAACGGTCTTTTCCTCTTTCGCCAGACGTTTGGAGTGCGTCGACGGCTCCGCTTTCTGTGCATTTCGCCGGCGGCGGCGGCAGCGGCTGAAGCTCCGAGTTCATCTTGGCCGTTGTTGACGAAATGACAAAGCTCTTACTTTTTCGTCTCGTTCTTAGGCGTTTCTGCTTCTTCCCTCTTCCGCTTCCGTTCTTCGCAGACTACCGCCACTCGTTCGGTGGATCTAGTTATAGAGCGCCTCTGGTGCTCTGCGCTCGATAGATGGAGTTTCTCGCGCATGCGCAGCGGCAGCAGCAGCAAAATGGCGGATGTAGTTATCTATAATGATCTTCCCTTAGATTCTTCGATGCCTAATGATGAGCTCTAAACAAAAGATCAGCGAACAAACGCAGGTTGGAATAGAGGATTACATGAGTGACAGTGATTTTCAACACAGAAGAAATCCTTCTAAACCACCTAAAACCAGTTATTATTATTGTTATTATTATTATTATTATTATTATTATTATTAAGTTCTCAAATTTATTATTATTATTATTATTATTATTATTATTATTATTATTATTATTATTATTATTATTATTATGTGAAAGTTCCGCGGAAGGCGACAGCGTTAAATCGCTGGAGTGTCACGGATATCCGTTGTATGAGAAAGGATGTCTCTCTTTCATCTCCAGATTGTGTTATTATTATTATTATTATTATTATTATTATTATTATTATTATTATTATTATTATTATTAATTATTAGAATTACGTATAGAAATGGTTTTCGATTGCAGGTAACGCGAGGTTATTGTCAGGGAAAGAGTCACCATATTGGCAAAGTTAATCTTTAATGCGTTAAAATTCTGGTTGATCTATTTACTGATCTCAATTCTCTAATCTCCGTCTATTCTCCGTTCTATTGTTTCTTGTTTTTCTGATCGTTTCATCTCCTCATTCGTCTGTGTCACTTCTCACTTCTTCGTCGCCGTCTTCAGCTTTTCCCTTTCTCGTTCGCTTCCAGATCTTATCCCGTCTGTTCTTCTTTCCCCCCACAGCCATTGCGCAGAGAGAGAGAGAGAGAGAGAGAGAGAGAGAGAGAGAGAGAGAGAGAGAGAGAGAGAGAGAGAGAGACCAATTTAAAAGACTGAAACGCCATCCGAGGGTTCATCGTACGGAGGCAAACGGGATTCCCTTGGAATTCCAATACAAGCGATTGATGAGCTGAGCGATTGGTCGACAAGAGACACGAGAGAAAATGCCCCTCCTCGTCGTCGTCCTCCTCCTCCTCCTCCTCCCCTACCTCCACCTCCTCCTTCTCCTCCTCGTTCGTATTGCGTGAAATGTCTCTGGAAGGTGGCGTTTTTTTGGGCGTCAGGGGATCCGCAAGAAGATGTTTCCAGTGAAAATATTTCCAAAGCACATATCTGCCATTTTGCATCGTCCGTTCCTCTGGGTTCGATCGGCGATTGAGCGTCGATGGTCTCACTGCGTGCGATCCGCCGTCGTGAACTCCAACCCTGCAGACGCTTAGCAGGTAGCGGTTCTTATTATGAAACGCACTGACGCAGTCTCATATAACTTTTACTTAAACACCAAACAATGAATGATATATTTTGAAATAAAACTGCCAAAGCACAAATTCAAACGATGCAAAACAACTGTCGTTATTAATATTTTTATCATCGTTATTGTTATTACGACTACTAGGCCTACTACTGCAAGGCTACAACAACAACAGCAGCAACAACAATAACAACAACTACTACTACTACTATCATCATCATCATTATTATCATCATCATCACCGCAATAATAAAAAAATAAAATAAAATAATAATAATAATAATAATAATAATAATAATAATAATAATAATAACGATAATATAACAAAAATAAACATACTTGACGTAATTAAACGTCCTCTATTTTAATTATCTCCTATAGCTGACTTTTAATCCAATTCCAATCATTGCATATACGCTCCTACAAGCAACAGCTCAGAAGAAGCACAGACCACTTCTACAACTGCATTACGAAGCGTTAATTGAACTTAATTCGGTATTTTTTCGACAGGAGAATTATCCGATAAAGCCGACTAAGTAGGATGGATGTGAAATTCTCTAATCCAGTATTCACCGAACTTTTTGATGGCGACCCGGATAACTGAAGGGACCGAAAGAATGGCGAGCGCCAGCCTTATAACCAGTCTGTTCAATACAATATTATTACAAAGCCCAGACGGTCTGTCTGATAACTCTCTGTTTTACTTTCACCTACACTGTCCCTCTTTTTTATCGATGCAGAAATAAATGTTGCGATTTTCCAGGAAAATATGGACAGCTTGAGGCTTAACAGACCGCAAAGAATTGCTCTGAACTATAATTTACGATCAGTATCTGATCGCAGTGACGTTTATCTACAGTAGACGAATAGAGGAACATGATTCCTTCAAAAAAATAACTTTCAAATTAACTTATGTTCGTCCAGTAAAGACCAGACTTCCAACTTCTACAAGACGACTAGTTGAGCTACAGTAAATACATTGAAACATAATTCAGTGGCGTAGCCAGCTTATGCAAAGTGGGGTTGTTAACTAGAGGCACTATGCAGCCGAACACTGAAGCCGCGGTCGACCCCCCCTCACTACCCCACTACCCCTCCTTCAATCAAAAGTCAACGGATTTACATAAATTGCGTTGGTCATATTATTTGAAATTGAGTTGTTTGAACAACCCCGTTGCTAAGCTACTTGAAACATTGCTTACAGTAGACGCTTAATTCTCCTTTTTCTATCCGAACAGGACATTACTGTAGGAGCCTACACTGTATTTATAGACCGAATATCATGTTCGTTCGTTCAATATATAAAATGCAATAATATACACATTGCATACATCAGACTTCACAAACTTTATTTTCTCACGATTGGTTATTTGACCCACAAGATTTTATTTTGAAGTGCGTTCAGGTTTTATGTGCAAATGTACAGACGCAGCATGCAGCCATGCGCTGGTTGCCTGTTGTTCGGTTGTGATACGATTTTAACGCCGTCTTAGAATCCTTAGAATCCTTAGATTCGAGATTTTAGCTTCTGGGATACAGACTCATTTGGTGTCTTTTTTGCAAAGACTGTCTGTCGATGCCCCTAATTTTTCTAGATAATATAGGTCTAAGTCTAATGTCTATGAGTCCTAGATTATTCGAATATATCCTTGTTTCCAGTTACGCTTTCTCCAGGGCGCTTTAATAAATGCTTGTACGCATAAATATCATATAGCTCAAAGCTATACGAACCCCATGCTACAAATTTAGATTTGGTTTCCCTTGCAATCAACCTCGTTTTGGATTTAGTAGAAAACTGCTCTCTTTCTCCCTCTCCCAATTGATCGCATCCAGTTCCGACCGGACACCCTGGATCGAGATCTGAATTGATCCTGATAAACGGATCCGCTGCATTCCTCTTTCAAAGCTATCAATGCTAAAAATTATTGTATTTTCAAGCTGCAACAGCAACCTTGTTACTGCGAATAGCGCGTGCGTTTACTTGGATGAGTCTCTTCGTCTAGGCCCTACTCTCTTCTTAGTTGTAACGTCGCGAAGGGCATCGGTTTCTTAACAATTTGCCCGTCTCAACTCCTCCTATCTCCTATCCCGACCTCAGAAAAACAAACAATGAAAAGACCACAAATGGGGATTTACCGGATCCTCTGCGTGCACACGTCTGGTGCGTTTTCTTCCTCCATTCGGTTTCATTTGGGTGCGTTATTTGGCTCCATCCGCTCTTCATTAAACCCTACCAATTGCAGAAAACGAAAACACACACACAGGGACACGCACTGACATAGACACACAGACACGCAACGATGCTTCATTCGACCGGAATAGGGTTTCCGTGTCACGAGGACATGCATTCTGTGTCCCGTTTCCAGATGACTTGCCAAAGTGATATTTGCTTGACACACAGTTGCAAACCGTTCGGTCAGATTTGATAGGGAATTCCAAGATGCCGAGGAATCGAATTTGAGTTTGATTTTTTCATTTATAAAATGTTTACGTCTTGAACACACTTTTACTTTAGTGCTGACGAGAAAAACATCGCTACCACATTAAATTGCAAAAGTCAAGTGTCCAATATTTTCGACTTCTCTCAATGGCGACGGTTTTGTTGCTTCAAATTTTTCCATCCAAATTTAGCGGTCTAAAATATTTGGAGATAATTCTAAACTGTTTGAGGGCAGACTATAGGAACCTAAATACAAACCCGACTCGGCAAACGTACAACGATACTGCACTTAACCGATTTCTTGAGGGACTTTAAGTGCTAACTACAACTCAATTGCTCAAAAGTGTGTTTAACGCGTTTGCATAGGTGAGAAAATAGGTCGCCGTACAATTGCGTTAAGGGCAGTGGCGGTTCTAGGATTTGGCAAGTGGGGGGGCGTTGGGGTGGCAACTTCTAATCATGGGGGCCAACCATTTGTTGTTTAATGTATGTAGCATTAAGTATAGGGTCCCAACGGGGGGACCACTGGGGGGGCAGGCTCTCAATAGGAGGGGCACGGGCCCCCCTGACCCCCCGGTGGAGCCGCCACTGGTTAAGGGTGTTTTAAATTAATCCCGAAATTAAACTTCTTCAAGCCTTTATTGAATTTATTCTGCGAAGAATCATAACTGATGCAGGAAAATTTTTTTCTTACTTACTAAATGCAGTACGATGTTTCTTGGGTATCACTATGCTGGGAAGAAACAATAACAATAATAGACAGAGAGAAGAAGAAGAAGAAGAAGAAGAAGAAGAAGAAAAAGAAGAAGGAGGAGGAGGAGGAGGAGGAGGAGAAGAAGAAGAAGAAGAAGAAGAAGTCTAAACAAATTATAAAATATAAGATTTTTTATTGACTATTACAGTAACGACGATTTTATTTGAATGTTTTCCTACGCAAGCAATTTCAATGAACGCGAAACTGTGAATTATATTACCCTGGGCGGACATATTTTCATTGAAGTAGGCCTAATTGTAAGGAGGCTAAAATGCGCCTTAATTGAATCAGTCCTTCATCAGACTTCGACAACAACAGCGGAGGAGCGGTAGAATTCTGTCCGAGGCTTCCTACTCATCCCCTTCAAGTTCCATCTCTTCAGCATAAACGACCAGACTGTTGCTGTTCACGAGCAACGAAGGCCAAAGCTGAATACGCGTTTACGGTCTTGGCATTTGCGTCGCGGAGGGGGCGGGGCGGCGAAGGAACGGGGGTTCTTTCCGTCCGGCGTGTCGCGTTGGCTTTTTTGTTCGTGCGAATGATGGATGAATGATGCACTGCGGGCGATTGATCAATCAATCGATCGATCGATCGACGTAGTCTTTTGATTTCCGGAATTGATTAGAATTTTGTCCAACAAAACATTCGAGCGCATAGATGATGGCTTCGGGTTTCGACAAAACACTGCCTCAGCCACAGGCACGGGCACGGGCCCCTTACGTAGCGATATGATCGAGACGGCAAGTGACGAGACCAAGACGATGAAGACCAGGACTTTTAAAACTGTCTCGATGCGGTCTTGGAGCAATTTTAGACGCGTCTATATACGACGCTAGTTTTAACTAATACGCGTAATCCGTTAGCGTCTCATTTGCGCGCTAACTTTCACCTTAAAGATTATTTGCTCGTAAAGGATTGGTAATACTGTAGGTCCATTTTTTAAAACCCAACCCAGCCCACTATAACTCAGACCCAACCCAGCCCACGAAAGCAATATAGGATTGCCTGACCCAACCAAACCCACCGCAATGCATTTCAATATCTTAAACCATGACTTATTTTCTGATCCAGCCCATTTGTGGACGAAAAAAACGTAGTACAGTTGATAAGCCGTATGATTGTTCATTTTGTGGATAAAAGCATGAAATTTTGAACATTGACACTTCTTATAATTTAGTAACATTCTGTCCAGAGGCACTCGAATAAACTTAAGGGTAGGGCAACCTCTAGGGGTAGGCGTATGGGCACCACTAGGGGTATGGCTAAAGGTAGGGGTACCCCTAGGGGTAGTGGTACCCCTAGGGCTAGGGGTAGGGGTACCCCTTGGGAGAGGGTAGGGAAATCAAAAGTGCTAGCCATTCACACGTCTGCCAATACCATTCTCTGTAGTTTTATATCAAAAGTGCTTGGCATTCAGAATTTTGCCTGTCGTATTCTCTATTGCGTAAATTGAACATTTTAAAGAACATTTTTAAACTACAGAGAATGGTATTGGCAGACGTGAGAATGGCTAGCACTTTTGACAGAGAAGTGAAGAGCACCTGCTAATCAAGTTTTTTTCAAAAATTAGGCCACTATCTCTTGTAGAGATCAAAAGTGCTTGGCATTCAGAATTTTGCCTGTCGTATTCTCTATTGCGTAAATTGAACATTTTAAAGAACATTTTTAAACTACAGAGAATGGTATTGGCAGACGTGTGAATGGCTAGCACTTTTGACAGAGAAGTGAAGAGCACCTGCTAATCAAGTTTTTTTCAAAAATTAGGCCACTATCTCTTGTAGAGATCAAAAGTGCTTGGCATTCAGAATTTTGCCCGTGGTATTCTCTAGTGCGTAAATTGGACATTTTAAAGGACATTTTTAAGCTACAGAGCATGGTATTGGCAACATTACTCATGGGGATGAACAATTGTGCCAGTTTTCACCACAATCTGAGATGGTGACGTCCGATTTTATTCAAAAGCGTGTTGATTTGATGCGGAATTACCCTTTTCGTATTTTAGTTTCGGAGGAAAAGTGAAATGAAATGATAATATTCATATCTGTACACTCTATAAGCACAATTATTACTTGTATTGTTTATTTGGCACTGTATCGATTGTCATTTGTCTACGTACTGCAGCTCAAGCGGATTTTTTTACAAATTATCATGAAAATTTATGGTGCCAAATTGCATGGTAAAAGATAACAAAAACTTGTGCATCCTTTGGGGAAATTGTTCAGGGCCATGTAACCTATAACTGTGCCAAGTGGCATGCTTTTATCCAGAAGTGAACGATTCTTGGCTTTTATGGACTTTAGCCACTGAACTATAATGTCGACGTCTGGGTCATAGAGGAAAAGTAATTCCTGAAACAGAATGCAACCGATTTCAAGTTGTTTCTTTGCAGATTGGAACGCTCTGGACCATGTCGGAGAAGTTGAGGATGATGATGTGTTCCTAGGAACAGACGGTTTATGTCCAAAATAGTTTGGCTTTTAATAAAATATTATAAAGGCGCATGCAAATCTAACTGATTTCTTAACTTGTGCGTCTTGACGCAAAGCGCCAATAAAGTCGATGCACTTTTCTTATACACCAACCGGTTAAACCGCTTACAGCGTTCGAGTCGAGGAGTATAAAGCCATAACGGACCATGCGTCCATATAAAAAATAATGTCTCGAACACACAAATCAGCTTCGAATGCCGTAAAGGCGTCGTTTTGCACTCTTTACATCCAGACAAAATATTAACCATTCTACTCGAATCTTTTACGACCATTAAATATACTAATAAATTGACTTCAAGATGCCAAGAAGACTAACCCTCTCGACCCTAATTAAGCAGGAGATCTGTATCAGGCTTAAATAATAGCCTCACGATTTTCAGCGAATAATTAAATCTTAATTTGAATACTCGCAGCAGTTCTCCAAATGAATCGACTCGAAGCACTTTGAGACCTTCGTCGCCATCGGAATCACAAAGGTTTCGCCTCCAAGAGGGCTGTATTCCTTCGAGTATCGTAGATCACAAGCCATGCACTAGTCGAGAACTGCATTTATTTATTTGAATTTAATGAATATCTATATTCCTCCCTCGATCAGCACGAAAACGCCGTCTCCTGCGACTTTATAAATATTCAGATCCGAAATTCTGTCGATTTCCATTTGACGAATCATCTCAGTCAAATGTAAAACTAAAGCAACAATTCCTATTTTCTATTCTTTATTAAACAACAATGGAAAAAGTAAGAGTCGCTTCGTAGGCTCGACGAAAGCTTTACCCAACCCACCGCAATGCACTACAGTTTCTTACACCCCCTGACTTACAGTATTTTCCTATCCTATCCAAACCAACTCAACCCACACATAAACATGGGAATTTCTGACCCAACACAACCAAACCCATTTGTCCACCAAACCCATTTGTCGACCCAATCCATGTTCAAATTGAACAATGATGGACTAGTGCTACAGTGCTATAGATATGCAAAAATTCAGAAGAGTGATGATGCATCATCGTCCGTCAGTTGGCTGCCGTACTAGAAGACAATATATTCTGGCTTTTTTTTCTAGAGCTTTCAGAACGAAAAATACCATTTGAAACAACACTAACAGTAGGCCTAAAAAGTCTTTCACCCTATTCTCTGTCAAATGCCAACGTAGGGATGGTGCTGATCCTTCTATTACAGGTTTTATAGACCACAAAAATATTATAAAATTGATACCCTGTTTGAAATTGGACAAAGCAAGGACTAGTATGCAAAAATGCAGGTGATGAAACCCCACATATTTTTGTCCCCATCTTCCGCCGAACAATATATTCTGTCTCAATTTGTTTCTAGATCTTTCGAAATGCCACGAAAAATAATGAGCCATTTGAAACGACACTATACAAAGTCTTTCAGAAATCTATTCTCTGAGGTTTTATAGACCACAAAAATATTATAAAATTGATACCCTGTTTGATTAATTGGACAATGCTAGTGCGACCTTAGGCTATAGATATGCAAAAATTCAGAAGAGTGATGAAACGAATTTTAAAGTGATTTGTCGACCCAATCCATGTTCAGGTCTGAGTGATATTGCGCACGAGGCATCATCTTTCTTCCGATGCCCATAAATACTTTATTTTAAATACAGCATAGATTGTCTAATTTTCGACTGAAATCTAGCCTATAGGCTTAATTAGGCTAATGTACTCCCTAACGCAATTGCCAGCCAAGTTTTCATTGTTCCGGCAACGATTAACCTAGATTCGCCACTCAAATACATCTAAATGTCTTGTAGCCTATTATTGTTTTACGATTTTTATTGTTTCTCTGCGATCGCCGAGTCATTATTAACATCAGAGATCGAATCCAGTAACTTTATAAGATTTGCTTCTTTAATTGCTTGATGACGGTTGGCTAATTCTATAGACACATACTGTAGGCATTGGCGTAAATTTGGATTAAAAATTGGGGGCTCAACCCCATACACTCCCCGTCCCTATGATAGCTTCTAAAAAATTAGAGGGGGATCGAGCTTAGAGGCCTGACAGAAGTTTACCCCTATGTAAATAGACTTACAATAGTAAGACAGTAGGCGTGACTTTTAAGCCATGAGATCAATTTAATGGCCGACGTGTCAACTTGCAATCTAGTATCATGTTTGTTACTGAATTAGTTGAGATGCAGTCTTCCCCAGGTTAAACCAAGTGGAAAAACTTGTTTGTGGCTAGAAAATCACTTTGGGCTGGCTTGCTCGTAGGTCAAACGCTTCCCTCTAGCGAAAGAATTATTATTGCGTTTGTGAAAAATCTGGAGAAATATTATAGGCCCCTAAATCTCTTAGCCAGCCCAAAACCTGCCTGTACATACTGCAAATGCAGGGCCGACGAGAGGGGGCCATGGGGTATGGGCCATGGGCGGAAGATGGCAGAGTGGGTTACGTGCTGGAGCGTCAGGCTGACGGAGCGGGTTCAACTGGATGCTGACCAACATAGGCCTATCTGGATTGATCCGGTCTCTAACGACTATGATTTTCCGTGCCATCGATTGATGCCGATGGCTATTAGAAATAGTGCTGTAAAGTGCATTATTATTATTATTATTATTATTATTATTATTATTATTATTATTATTATTATTATTAAATAAATAAATAAATAAATATCAAAATTCGAAACGTAGGGGAGAGTCACCTAAGATGGGACAGTGTCTAAGTTAGTTGGGATAAACCAATTTTATGAGATCTTTGGCCTGGCCGCCTGGTAGATCAAGTTGACTAGTATACTTGTTCTATCAACCGAAAATGACATCTATACATCACGTGAACGATCTTGATTTCATTTGTTTGGTCATATGATAAAAACTTTCTTTATGCGATAAGTTCCGATAATTATCTCTGCTCAATGAGAATATCGCCATTTCAGGGTGAGTTTTTTGAATTTTTTTAAACTTTCGAATTACATTAGTTTAGAACAATCGTACTTTGATCTAAATTGGATTTCTCGTAATCGGTTGTTGAGCGATTTTGAAAGCATTTGTTATTATTTATGATCGCCCTCTGTTGTCTAAGATGGGACTCGAGTGACGCCTCTGGAAGCATGCTGTGACGCGCAGCTGGTAAAAACGATAATTATGGATGGCCCCCCGTGCATGCACAAGCGAGCCGTTGAGATGGAGTTCCAGCCTCATTTAATTAACGGATGAGCAGCGAATGGGGTGGGGGTGGGGTCGAATAGCCTAAACGTATCAGGGAAACGGGTGGTAATATCTCCCGAGCCACAAGTGATATTAATGGCTCCGCCAGAGAAGGGAGTTTGGCAGCCGGCAGGTGCAGCTGCTTGGTGCCGCTCCAGCCGCCGCCGTCGTCGTCGGCGTCACGAACCGGTGACTGACGACCTCACTTCTTAATAATTGATAAACTCGGACGATAAAAGGGAAAAGCGGCGCCGCCGAGGAAAGAAAGAGAAACGAGCGGGAAGATTAAGCGGGGAAGCAAGCCCCTGCGGCTATCAGCCGAGGACGCGTCGTAGACGTCGGAGCTCTTGAATCATGCAACGAAACATGGTCATTTGTCATCGTTACTCGTCCGGCAAACACCGACGACGTCCGAAGGCCAACGGCGACTGGCCGGCGGTCACCGAAAGGTAGGCCTAATCCCCAAAGAGCCGCGGATTCAATGGGGAGCCTCATCGCTGCAGGTCTTTGTCGGCGCTTGGTATATCCATGATCCATCCATCCGATGGTATCCGTTGATTAGCGGGATTATTCCATTCAGTCGAAAGAGTTTCGCTTATTATACGACTTCGGCTTCTTAGTTATGCCTGTTACCAGTGCCTTACCCAAGTTTGTTATAGGGGATTTTCGCAAAGTTGCAAACCCCTAAAAATTCTTCCCCCACCAAAGAAAAAAAATCAGCACCAACACAGATTTTTGCATTGAACTATGTCTCTTCTCCTCCAGTCAAGTCATCCCCCCACAAAGGTCTGGAGTCTGGATAAAACACTGCTATTTACTGACACTCTGCAAACGTCATAGGTCTTACTGCGCCATTTAGGCTACTCTGGAACCTCACGCTCTGAAAAAAAATGAACAGAAATTGTCAAATTTCCCCAAATTGCTTAAAAAATCGACACTTGGAATAAATTACAAACGAACCATGCACGCTGCAGTTTTCTTCGTGTGAAAGATCAATTAAAATCACGCTTTTGCAAAAACACGAGCTCTCTGTAATTTAGAAACACGTAGCATAGGATTTCCATAGCAACGTCGTTTTGACAGCGAACCGCCCTACCCAATTGTACAGGGTGGCGCAAAAAACCGGACACATTTAGGTTTGCATTTAACATAGTCCGGTTATTTTTGCGCCACCCTTTAGTAGCCATTTGTATGCATATGTCGTTCTGCCGCTCCGTGGAACGCAGCATTAAGCTCCAGAACAACCCTCGCCTATGCCCCCCCCTCCCGACTGCATGATCGTGTCAAGCGCCAACAGGGGGCGAATCTTGCCCCTTTACCCAGGCACCCGGCATATCATTACCTCCTCGGAAACCCTGACCAGGAAAGCGGTCGCTGACCGCCAAACGCCACACCGAAAGACACCGCCGGTCAGTCGGCCGACATATTCACAGGGCAGCAACCAGACGCTGCTCTGCTCCTCTTCCTCCTCCTCCTCTTCCTCCTCCTCCTCTTCCTCTTCCTTATCCTCTTCTTCTTCCTCTTCCTTATCCTCCTTCTTCTTGGCGACGACAGATGTCGTCTCTGTTCTTCGTTTCTCGTGTCTGTTTTGTCGAATAAAACAGAACTTTGAGGTGTGAGGAATAAGAACATCATGAGGCTGTTCTCGCTGCCCGTCATCTCCTGTCCGTTCATCTGGATAGCCATTTACGCAGGTAATAATAATAATAATAATAATAATAATAATAATAATAATAATAATAATAATAATAATAATAATAAATAATAATAATAGCCTAATGTCTCCTGTATTGAAAACCACTGCCACATCCATCTATTCCAGACTCTGTCATCTACAGCTGTTATCTTTGATTCTGCCATATTAATAATAACACTAATAAGGAAGGTACTAGGGAGAGATATCGCAAAAGTAATGGTAGGACACTTGACAACCGAACCTGCAGTATATCTGGCATGGCATATGACGCCTAGATCACTGTTCAGGATAACTGCGAACAAGCACGCCAGTCTAAGCTTACGGGTTCTAACAGCACGTCAACATTTTGTATTGCATTGTATTGTATACTGGACTATTTATATAGCGCCGTAGGCTCACGGCATAACCAAAGACAGGCGCCTGTCGACGTTTAATACAGAGCAATGAAGTTTGTAGATTTCAACGCTATGCAATAAGCCAGTGGTTCTCAACCCTCTTTGCCTCGTGGACCACTTTTGAAGTTCAAAAATTTCTCGCGTACCATCTGACAATTTGAGCAGTCATCTGCTCCTAAAAAGCGGTGATGACTTTTTGTTCTTTTTTTGCTTGTCAGACTTTTTCACGTTGAAAATGCACAAAATACACACAAAATGTGCCGATAAACTTTTGTGCTGATGACCTTGTTTTGCTGGTCTCACTTTACAGATTTTTCGCATGGAAAATATATATCTTTAATTTTTATTTACATTTTATCAGACTTCGCGAAAAATGTTTTAGAATGGGAAGCATTTGAATTTACTACTACTGGTCCTACTGACCACGGGTTGAGAACCACTGCAATTAGCAATTATTTAATTAAGTCGCATTCAGTTTCTTCACAGCTGCAAAATACCACTGAAAAATGTTTTAGAATGGGAAGCTGCTTGAATTTACTACCACCACTACTACTGCTGCTGCTGCTGCTGCTGCTGCTGCTGCTGCTGCTGCTGCTGCTGCTGCTGCTGCTGCTGCTGCTGCTGCTGCTGCTGCTGCTGCTGCTGCTGCTGCTGCTGCTGCTGCTGCTGCTGCTGCTGCTGCTGCTGCTACTGCTGCTGCTGCTGCTGCTGCTGCTGCTGCTACTACTACTACTGCTGCTACCACTCACACAGGGCAGTCCCTACTGAACCTCTTTAAACCTTGTTATATTATATATTACCATATTACTACTACTACTACTACTACTACTACTACTACTACTACTACTACTACTACTACTACTACTACTACTACTACTACTACTACTACTACTACTACTATAATAATAATAATAATAATAATAATTTGAGAACCCGAGAGTACGCGTTTACTTCAGCAGTTGGGAAATCATTAAAAATAGATCCTTCAAGATTCTCAACAATTTCCACAGCAGCACAGTAAAGACTGTCTGATCACAGTTGCGCTCCGACATGCAAACGGTTGTCTGGGAACTTGACCGATTATATAATATAACAGAAAACAAAACCAACATTATCAAAATCATGAAGAAAAGAAGTAAAGCAGAAATCAACCAATTATTGCTATATAATTTGCTCTTTAGTGACCGAGGCTGAATGAATGCATTCCAGAATGTTTATTCTCTTGGATGCATTATATTATGAAGGAGAAACATCCTTTCTCCTACAATGAATATCAGTGGCACTCAAGAGATCTAATACAGTCGCCTTCCGCTGAACATTCTACACTTAATATTATTATTATTATTATTATTATTATTATTATTATTATTATTATTATTATTATTATTATTATTATTATTATTATTATCATCATCATCATCATCATCATTATAATTATAGCGGACTATTATGGATTTCACCCAGATTTATTATTATCATTTTTTACGCTGCAGTGGTGGAGAGACATCCTGAGGTCGAGAACTCCTGTTACCTTTTGTTTGCAGTATGGTCAACATATTGCGTGGAAATAAGATTGCTGCTGTGGCGTCTCCCACATGCTGCGTAAGCCAGATGGAATGCTGCGTTCCCTGTATATACGTCGACCGATGAAGAACACAGAGGAATAGGGAGACTCATCTACGAAGATTCCCCATATGTCGAATTAAAGAATTCAGAGAAAAAACGCAACAGACATAGCTATGGCAGTAACACCGTCAGAAAAAGGGACTGACATGGTTAGGGACATATACTTAAAATGGAAGAACAAAGGCTCACAAAAGCAACTTAATTACAGACACTCAAGAGAGAGAGAGAGAGAGAGAGAGAGAGAGAGAGAGAGAGAGACAGAGACAGAGACAGAGACAGAGACAGAGACAGAGACAGAGAGAGACAGAGAGAGAGAGAGAGAGAGAGAGAGAGAGAGAGAGAGAGAGAGAGAGAGAGAGAGAGACAGAGACAGAGACAGAGAGAGAGAGAGAGAGAGAGAGAGAGAGAGAGAGAGAGAGAGAGAGAGAGAGAGAGAGAGAGAGAGAGAGAGAGAGAGAGAGAGAGAGAGAGAGAGAGAGAGCGCAAACGGACACGAGGAGGGCAGAAGAGGAGAACGAGGTGGACTGACTGAAAGGAAAAATACGTCAAACCAATCGGAGTTAAAACTACTGTAATGCATACAAGAAAAGACAAAGGGGAAGAGAATAGAGAAAAGAAGAGCGCCTGAGGAACTCACAATGAGCGGAGAGAAATGGAAAGAGTCAGTGACTGGAAGCAGCTGCAGTTGAAGACGATGGCTGTTTGTTTCACTCTGAACAGTCACACTTCTCTAAGATCTAAATGTTTTTCCGACGGAATTGTTTCACCTGCAGCTACAATGCACCCACCACCGAAGATGATGTAACGATGATCCGACGAACAGCGACAGAGAGAGAGAGAGAGAGACAGACAGACAAACAGTCAGACAGACAGACAGTCAGACAGACAGAGAGAGACAGAGACAGTCAGACAGAGGGAGAGAGAGAAAGAGAGATATACTAATGACAGAGAGCCTCGCTGTCTCTCTGTATCTCTCTCTCTCTCTTCGTTTATGTATCTCTGTCTCCCCATGTGTCTTTCTCTCCGTATCTTCTCTCTGTGAATATATATATGTCTGTCTGTCCGTCTGTCTGTATGTATACGTCCGTCTCCCACTTGCCTCCTCCTCCTCCTCGCAATCCATCTTGTTCTCCCGGCATTTCTGTCGACGGCGGCGGCCAGCGGCGTGTCTGCTTCTTCGACGGCCTTAGTTATTCATGAGCCGTCGTCGTTCGAGACTGAAGAGAATCTTGAGAGACGTATCCCCGGGGACCACCGGCGCAACAGGGTCGTTCGTCTCCCCCGCCGCCGCCGCCGCCGCCGCCGCCGGCACACAAATCTTCCAACAGATGCGCCCCACCGCCGATGGTACGCCGTCGCCGTCTCCCAGGCCACCGACGGCATCGGCGACGGACCGACAGCGGAAGCCATGGCCGCCGAAGCAGCGCCACCGCGATTATTCGATGCTTGTCGCGAGGGACGAAGAACAGATTTCGCGGAACGCCGGAGAATTCCAGAATCTCGGGTGGGGTGGGGTGGGGGGAGGGCGGACACATCAACGATTTCGGCCCAGAACTACTGTTGGCGAGCGAATAAAGGTCGTCGTCGTCGTCGTCGTCGTCGTCTCAAGCGTTTCGAAGTGTGGTGCCTTCTCCTCGACCTGATACTTCCCCTGCCACGACCATTCATCGGTTTTCACGACCGGTCCCGGCCCGAATAGGGGAGCTGAGCCTCTGTGCACCCCTTCCACGTGGCCACGGTAATGGGCTTTGTGGCGTCTTTTGCAGTTTGTTCAGGGGCGTAGCCAGGAATTTGATTTGGGAGGGTCTAAATATTTTGGGTGGGTATAAATCTTAAATATGAACCACATAAACCATATAAACCACATATAACCACATGTAAATCACACAAAAAACTTCAAGGTAGACTGATTTTGGGGGTATATATACCGATGTACCCCCCGTCACTACGCCCCTGAGTTTGTTCTCTTATTTGTGGACACTGGACAGACCACAGACTGGAAAAAGACTGAGATTTAAAACTGTTTAGCTGACAAATATACTTAAATTAACAATTGTTTGCGTAAATCGTTCTATGAGTTTGCTCTGTTTCTCCTATTTGACTGTTGGTTCTGTCTCATATCCATTGGTTTGGTATTCTTTTCATTCTTGCGATGCCTTGAGAATTTTGATTCTTATTTGCTCTAATGCGAATTAATTAAGCCGGAAAAAGAGGACTATAGCTTGAGAATCTGGTCAGTCGCCTTTTCTGCCACTGATATCTGGTACTATGATTTTTGTAACACCCGAGCGCACAATTTCTAAAATAATTCCCCAGTGAATTTGTTCTGCCAGAAGTGAATTGTTTCAAAATGGTAGGCCTATTTGTGCCGTCTAAAATCGAACTTAACGTATGCGTCTTATATTAATCTGTTTAACGCATACGATGAAAAAGTGGGAACTGAACATCTACTGAACATCAAATTGGTCTATCTGACATATATACAGGGTGGCGTGAAAAACTAGACTATATTAAATGCAAACCTAAATGTGACTAGCTCTGTTTTTTTGCGCCACCCTGTATTGCAGCGATAATTTCATGCACAGCTATTTACGCAGTTATGTACTACATGATTGATGTAACAGATTGACGGTATTTTCTCTTTTGATTTCAGCATCTTCTTCAGGAAATGACATGATAACCGTTACTACGATTGAGGTACGTTACCGTACCTCCTCATGCCATGCTTTGTTATGGTAGCATAGGCCATGCCACACGATGTCATAAACATTAACGGTAACTTTTAGCACCTGGGGAGTGTTTTACGGTAAGCAGCGACATGTCCGTTCATCGCACGTGAATCAATTTCGCTTCGTCAGCATTTTAACTCCAGCCACTGACGTTATAAATTCAACTTAAGACGATCTTAAATGAAGCAGACATCTGTAGTAAGTACAGTAAGTTATTGGACGCTGCATTGGTTCAAACGCCAAAACTTATCCCTTACCACCTAGGATCGTAAGGATGTAATGTAGTGTAATGTAGCATTTAAATATAGGATATTGCATCAGCTTCCGCATGGGTCTTACAATACAACTAATTGATATTAATATGGTCATAATAACAGATTCTTGGCATTTTGACCGCTCCAATTAGTATATAACACGACTGGGTCGTCGATTAATGCAGGATCTGCCGTGGGTCAAGGCAAAGAAGGAAGATCCAGTTTCTAACGAAGACTTCGAAGGTTACATTCCGGATCTACTGAAATCCGTTGCACAACGGATCGGAGCGAACTACACGCTGAGGTTGGTCGAAGACAAAAGGTATGGACAGTTCGACAACAAAACGAAGGCGTGGAACGGAATGGTCGGAGAAATCATCCGCGGGGTAAGAAGACCTTCTTCTCTCCTCCTCCTCCTCCTCCTCCTCCTCCTCCTCCTCGTCCTCTTGCTCCCTCAATCGGTGGTCTGAAATCAGCTCTTTAGATGCGTTGTTATTCGTCTGGAAGAACATACGATTCTGTTATGTTTCTCTCCAGTTCATAAAAACAAATGTTTTTCGCACATTAAATTACTATTATTATTATTATTATTATTATTATTATTATTATTAGTAGTAGTAGTAGTAGTAGTAGTAGTAGTAGTAGTAATAATAATAATAATAATAATAATAATAATAATAATAATAATAATAATAGTAGTAGTAGTAGTAGTAGTAGTAGTAGTAGTAGTAGTAGTAGTAGTAGTAGTAGTAGTAGTAGTAGTAGTAGTAGTAGTAGTAGTAGTAGTAGTAGTAGTAGTAGTAGTAGTAGTAGTAGTAGTAGTAGTAGTAGTAGTAGTAGTAGTAGTAGTATCATCATCATCATCATCATCAAGACGACTTTTATAGCGCCGTGATTATGACGGAGGTCAAAGTCAGGGCACTATAGCAGAACTCACCACGATCTTCATCATCTTCATTTTCATTATCGCCGTCATCATCATCTACGTCGTCGCATTCCTAATAATTTTTATATTTATTTGCATAAACTGGCAGTATACCTATAGCTACTTGTTTTCTTGAAGAGTAGGCCTCTCTGACTTTCTATAAGCGCGTTGAATCATACCAAGCAATCTACAATAATAATAATAATAATAATAATAATAATAATAATAATAATTAATAATATTATTATATAATAATAATAATAATAATAATAATAATAATAAAAATTATTAATCGTTGGAGCGTTGTCGTTGCTATTTGCCGCCGCCGAAGAGAGCCGACATAGCAGCTGCGACTCTGACCATGTCGGCCGAGCGAGCGGCAGCCATCGACTTCACGGAGCCGTTCATGACGTTCGATTCGGCGATCCTGCTGTTCAGGACCCCCGACGGGCGCAACGACCGGATTGCATCGTGCGCCGACCTCGTCAAGCAGCCCGGCATGACGTTCGGCGTCATCCGCGGCGGACAGACGCAGTCGATATTCGACCGGCTCCAGGAGGAGCCCTACAAGGAGATGGCGTCGAGAATGAAGAAGAACCCGGCGCTCAACGTCGACAGCAGCGGAGAGGGTGTCGCCAAGGTATAATAATAATAATAATAATAATAATAATAATAATAATAATAATAATAATAATAATAATAATAATAATAATAAACTTAATAATAATAAACTTAATAATAATAAACTTAATAATAATAAACTTAATAATAATAATTATCTTAATGATAATAATAATTATAATAATGTCATTTCAACCCGGTTGACACAGGACTTCTGTTAATGCGCGTTTTTTCTGGTTCTCTTAAATACGTATTAACTGGGTTTTATTGTAAGTCATATATATATATATATATATATATATATATATATATATACTGATTTTTTCCATTATTGTTTCTTTTCCCTGGGTCTTCCTCTTCCTTTGTTTCCTTCTATTTGTTCTGGAGAACTATACCACTAAGAGAAACCACATCAGTGTCTGCAGCCGTAGCAGTAGTGTTTCGAATTTATCGACGCTGTTTTTGATTTTCCCAAAACCAGGTACGCAGTTCCAAAGGTGATTACGCCCTGATACTCGAAAGCCCCACTGCCGAGTACGTGGCCGATACTCAGCCGTGCGACCTTCGCTACGTCAACCTGAAGCTGGAGAGTCGCAGCTACGCGTGGGGTCTGAAGAAGGACTTCCGTCTGAAGTCTGCGATCAACAGAGCCCTGACTGCGCTCAAGAACGACGGAGAGCTGGACGCCATCGACCGAAAATGGCGAAAGAGAAACGTGTGCGCCTCAGCCTCCTCCTCCTCCTCCTCCTCCTCCTCCTTCTCCTCCGAAGACCCGAGATCCAACCCAACATCGATTCAGCTCGGACCAGCTTTCGTTCTGCTGATGAAGGCATTCCATTCCATGTAGCGTGTAACCTACCTACGCCTAAAGGCTTTTACTTGTTTACGATACTACTACTAGTATTACTACTACTGCGGTGAAATGTGAACGTTCTGTTTAAGTATACAAGCATTCTTCGAGTCATCTGTTATATCTTGAATTCTCGTGGGCGGTTCATCGGCGTAGCCACGGGGAAAGGGGGCGGCAGTCGGGCCCCCCTCTTCTGGCTGGAGCCGGTCATAGGATTTGCGCAAAATTTGGGGAAATTAGTTAGCATGATCGAAGAGAATGCGTAGGCCTACCGTGAGTATGTGAAGAACTTCTTGACGACCTTTTTTGCTCGTCAGGGACTTTTTTAGTCGATGTGCCCTCCCCCCACTATTCCAGAACCCTGGCTACGCCACTGTTTAAACTTCGGAAGAATTCAGTTACAGGACCTACAGGATATATATACTATGTAAGCATTCAAGTACGATTATCGGAGCAGAAGCGTCTAACTTTGAATCCTTGATATTAAGCTTGTGTATATTGTAGATCCAGAGATGTTTACGGGTCAGTGGCGTAGCCAGGATTTTCGGAAGAGGGGTTGGTTTTGGGTTTTGACCATGACCAACTTCGGAAAAATCTTGACAAGCAAAAAAGTTCATCTCCTATAATTATTTTCCCCGACAAGCAAACAAATACATTCCATAGACAGAGGGTTTGAACCCCAAAATCGCGTTCCAAAATTTAAAATTCATAGAAACTCTTTAAAATATTTTATTTTCGGCAGCCAAGGAAGTTCAACCCCAACCCCCTCCCCTTTGGCTACGCCACTGCCATGGGTCCACTTTTTAGAACCCAACCAACCCAAAGGCTATCTCGATAAACTAGGTTATTGAATGCAGATGGTTGCATCAGTGGTTTTCACACAGGCTTACTTATCCTCCTAAGTCACTTAAAATCACATTATTATATATTATATTATATTATAATCCATGCCGGTAATAGGTTTACTTGGCCCAACCCAACTCAACCCACAGTAATACATTACGATATCTTTTTCTTAAACCATGACTTATTTTCTGACCCATCTCAACCCAACCCGCCATTGATATGGAAAAGTCTGACCCAACCCAATCCAACCCGACCCATGAACATCTCTGTGTAGATCTATTATCGTGAAATGAATCCAGACGTGACTGAACTCTGAGAGTTTCGCACATTCTGTAATTAGCCCATAACGCAAGCCTATTTGCCCAACAGGGGATGTGGATACGCAAACACAAATTTCTAATTACACTAACTTGAGGTTTACATTATTATTCTATTTATTTATGGCGTGTAGCCGCTCTTCTAAGCCGACAAGGCGAAGCGTATAAGTAGGTCTAGAATTTTTTTGCCTCTTCAAAGGCGCTATATAATTTATATATCACATTCAGAAGCTATAGGCCTATACAAGATACTACGCAAAGTAAAGTATAATGATCAGTCGTGCAATTTTAATGTAGGTCATGCAGTGGCGGCTCCAGGATTTTGCATGTAGGGGCCGTTTGGGGGTGGCATTATTGTCAAGCATGAAGGGCCAGCTATTTGTTGCTAGGTATGTAGTAGTAAGTATAGGGACCCCAACTGTGGGTGCATTGGGGGCCAGGCATTCAATAGGGGCACGGGGCTCCCTGTGGAGCCGCCACTGATGTAGGTAGCCTAATAGTTGTAAATGCTCCTATTTAGAGTGCTTGCGTCTATGCCTGGGCTGCCCAGGGTTTAATCTAGACTCCTGGACTCCGGGGGGGGGGGGGAACTGAAAAAGCCGAGGGGAATTCTGCTAGGGGCTGCTGTTAGTTGATGTAGTATGTCAAAATTTCCGGGGAGGATTTGAAATTTCCAGGGGAAAAGGGCAATTTTCCCCTCCGGAAACGGCCTAGATTAAACCCTGCCTGGGCATATTTCGTATCGACCAACTATGCTCTAGTCTACTAGTTTGTTGTGCATGTGTCATATGCTGCAGGCCTACGTGTTACGCCGACAGTGTTCGATTTTTTCTAAAGCGGTGAGAAGTTTTGGTTACTTTGACGGACCTGACTTTGCAAAACGCTAGACTTTTAATCTCAGCAGAGGGAACGTGTATTACCCCGCCCCCACAATGGAGCACTGCATAGAAAATTTGCGAAGAATTTCTTTATATTAGAACATCTTAATATTAGCATCTCATGCGAGATCGGCTGTTGCCTACAGACTTCGGTTTTAATTGTTCTGTGTGGCTGTTGTTGTTGTTGTTGTTGTTGTTGTTGTTGTTGTTGATTTCTACCTTCGTAACGTGTTATTAATCGATTCGTGGAGTTGAATTAATCGTTTACAGCTTTTAAGAGGTTTTCTGACTTTCAATAAGTAAAAACTTACCACGTCCCTTTTCCAGGATTAATCTGTCATCGAGTAGACCGGTCGGTAGGAAGCAGCCGCAAACAGGAACCAGCAACAATTTTAAGCACAGTAGGCCTAGGCCTAGGCCTAAGCATAATTTTGCATTAGGCCCAGCACTTGACAGGCAGGGGTCCCTTCACGTTTGTGGAAGCTCTCCCCATCTCCAATAACCTGGTTAAAAAGATATAACATAGGCGGTCATTAGATCAACCATGCAGGTTGGATGGCATGCTAGCCTACCCAAATATTAAACTCTAAATCCGCCTATGTGAACGACGCTTTCTTGGCTTGTTAAATGTCAGAGAAAACCGGTCCATTTACACCAAAATATTTTTCTGTACTCAAATCGCCTTTCGACTGTGAAGAACCTGACTTGCCAATTTCGTTATCAGAACATATGCGCTATATCAGAGTTTCTCAAATTAGGACTATGTTCTGTGCATCACTATGAGTCTACGGAACAAGACTGGTCGGAGATCGAGCAAAACTGATTAAATTTTATCGCGGTTGGGCCACTGGCCCACTGCAGTTTCAAGTCCTCAATCCTCCACGTTCGAAGTTTCTAACCTCTTTCAAAAATTATGAAAATTAATTTCAAAATATAAAAACTTCCTTAAATATATTTATTAAAAATGGAATACACTGAGTACTGTTTATTAAAATTCATTGTTCGTGATTTAATATAATTTGTTTATTTAATAAAAATTGAACCAGTGGGCGCCTCTGACGCAATGCGCCAGTTGCGCCATGGTTAATACGGCATTGCGTGTGCCTAAATAACATATGACTATGAGCGCTGTAGAAATTGTACAAAGATTTAATTTTATAGAACCAGTCACTCCGCCAGTTTTTCAGTCTTGATTTCGACGCGCCATCTGATGGCATCGAATGTCGTAAGCGGAGGTGTCATCCGATATATCAATCGTCCGTGTTTCACTCTTAAGCGGAAGTCGCGGGGATTTTAACTTAAGTGAATGAGTGGAATATTTAAAACTTAAATTAAATTCCCTTAATCCGTTGAAATCAAATGGCCGATTACTACAAGAGATCGTATTACCAAACGGCGTTATTAATCGACGAAGGACTGCGTAGTTCGTCCGTCGATTGCGCCGCAAAAATCGACGATACCGTGAATTTGATTCGCTGTTGTGTTCTTAGGATATTGACTTATTTTTCTAGCGCAGTAGCTCCAGAAAGTTCGTCGACGATCGCAACAAATTCGGGAATGAATCTCGAATGGGGCTTCAAGTTCTTCAGTTCTTCCAGTTGTGGGAACAAATTACAGGAACGACTGCACTTCAAGGAATTTAATTTAAAAAGTTTCGAGGAATTCGAGTCAGTATTGGATGCAAGGTTGAATCGTCCATTTGCTGGTCTTGGTAGTAGTTCATCTAGCGGCTTGTTGGAATCAAAAACAGCGCAGTCTAATCTTTTTCCCAATTTGCGGTCTGCCATTGAGCGTTTGATGCATGAATTCCCGAGAAAACGGTTCGACATGACTTCACCAGTGAAACCAATTCGCAGACAGTCGTCATTAAGGCAATCGACTAAACGCTGTCAACGTGATGAGCAGAGTATTGAAGAGCACAAGTTTGTATTTATTGTTGCAAAATGTCCAAATAGTTTAGAAGATATACAAGCCTTGACTGAATGCGACAGCAATCCACAGTCACTTTTGAACGCAATTTTGCTTCAAAGGATTTGTCAGGAGTTTTCAGAAGTACGACAGCTGAGGCTTTTCTGGATTAATATTGACAGTGAAGTAAGCATGAAGAGAATTTTATTTTGTATATTTATATATATCTTATGGATGCAGGTACAGATTTTGGATTTTCTTTGTGCCCCTGCTCTATGAAAGGATGTTATTAGGTAGCGATTCAGTGTCTTTATAAATTCTCTTGGTCTTGGAGAATTCTTTTCTTGAGAACTTATCTGAAACTGGTGGATCTTATGCCAAACGGCATTTATTTCAGACTTGCCAGATTTGGCATTTCCAGGATCTTTGAATGTTCTGTTATTCTTAACCCTTAAACCGCCGGAACCGAGTATACTCAGTTACAGTGCATATCGTTGCAAAGTTTCTGGTGGTTTATGGGTTAATATTTTAGGCAGACACATCATTATAGATTATAATTATATTTTTTTCAGTAATGTGAGTAGAAGGTGGCCTGTTAATTTATGAAATGACTGCAAGAATGGTAAAACTGTGCAGGTTGTATAGCAATGGCCTTTTTGCCCAGGAGAAAATTTATTAGTGATTACCTAGCAGTCTTTGTTCTTACGCACATAAGCTAGCATATGCTTTGACCCAGATTTATGAATTCAGTTTATATATTTATATATTATTTATTTATTATAATGATTTTAGTGAATGTATTTTATATAAGAAAAGTTTATTTAATTTTGTTAGTCATCTGGTGATTTGCTTGGTGTGAAACTACTCGGTGAGGCGCTTGAAATAGTAAACGGTGGAGTTGTTTTGCCTGAGTCTATTCTGAATCTTGGGAGGTCCCACGCTACTCACATTCACACCCTTCTTAAAGGTGCGCACGAAACGTCAGTATTTCTGGAAACTGGAGAAAAAGCCAAACAGACAAAGGCAAACTCTCTGGTTCTACCTGCCCCTCCGTTATTTTCATTTACCTCATCTGTCCACGAGTGCCTTAAGTCCACGAAGCATCAGAAAGGAAATCATACGGAATTGTTAGATGCTTGCATTAGCGTCAAAGGTAGATTTACTTGAATATTGTTTCTTTGTTTGCCATATTGATTTTAACTGCAACACTGTTGGATATGGTATTGGTTTAATATGTATTATAATTTAAAGCTATTTAGTAATGTGTTATTTTGGCCAATGTTTGAGCTAGATTTCCATCTTTGATTTGACCTTTGAAAATGATGGCTGCACAGAGATTACCTACTGAAGTCTAATTATTATTAAGGAGTTTTTTTAACCAGTAAACTTAATGAGAGTGGTCATTGGTCTTCTAAGCATAATACCAAGCATCATTTAGTTGTGGAAGATTATGTTAACCATTACTTTAATTATTTATTAAAGTGAGAAAAACAATTTTTTGGCTGTTTTGAAAAGTGTGCTTGGGCCGTGGCTCAGAATTTTGAAATCATAACTGAATAGTGTTTTAATATTATTTTATTGTATTTTGTCATTACAAGCAGATTTTGTTTTCTAGCAACAGAATTGTTATTGTCTAAAGTTTTAAGACTGTTTCAGCTGTGTTGGGCTTCAGAGATTTATGTGACATATTTCTGATGTTTGTTAATTTGTACTTGATTGTGTTTCAGAAGGTGCAGCTGTTTATCAAGTGACATTAGAGCCTTTAGTTTATCCTCCAACCAACTTCCAACGGTAATCATATGTTGAATATGTTTGATAAATTCTGAAATGCCATTTTAATATTTACTTGTACATAGTTTGGAAGACAGATTTCAGATTAAATTGCTAGAATCTTTAATTCTTGATCATTTGCAGCAGAAAATGTGACTCGTGATTTGGTTTTGAAACTTGGCAAAGGCTTTTAGCCTTGATGTGAAGGATGTTATTCATCATTTGATTAAAAGAATATGAATTTTAGTGTGATGGCTAACTCGTATTGTTTATTGCCAAATCTTCTGCTCTTTATAGTGATAGTTTAAAGAACGAAAGTACCGTGGAAAATAGTGGAACTGCAGAAAACTCGTCCGGTGTCTTTGCTTCAGGGTCGTTGTCTTTGTTCCGTGCGGTTGCCACTTTTAGTGGAAGCGTTATTCCATTGCTTCCTCTTCAGAAGAGACTGACTTACGTAGTGACGGCTGCAGGTGGCAGAAGTGACGTTGCAACAGACCTGAACTTTGATGATCTTGTGAAGCATCTGGCCTTGTCTGGACAAATGCTGCTGGTTAGTTAAATGACCTTTTATACATTTCACCGCCTACTGAAGTCTAATTATTATTAAGGAGTTTTTTAAACCAGTAAACTTAATGAGAGTGGTCATTGGTGCTTGGGTTTAACCCTTTGAGTCTGGCAATCCATACTGCCAATAGGCTACGAAACTGAAATTCTGGCCTTACGGTAGAAACGGGTTAAGTTTCAGTAAATGCATTTGAAAGATAACTTTATGCTGACTGGCTTAGGTGCTCTTAATAACTACCTACCTTATGTCTTGAAACTATCGTGAGGAAATTCATGGTTGATAATGTAATGTAATGTCTGTTTCCCCATCTCTTTTTGTCTTACTCTTCTGTTCTGTCTTGAGAGGTTGTGGCCAGCTGGTTGTTTTACATGTTTAGATAATCGTGTGCAGCTGCTTTATCAGGTATTTATTATAGTGGCAATTCTGATCAGCTGTATTTACCAGCTTCTCTGTCTATTGTCACTGACATGCCAAAGCACAGCAAAACTTGGCCTTCTACTAACACAGGCCATTTTAACTTCCACCCATGCAAGCAGACATGTGACTGTCCAAGATATAAAATCCCAAAGCAGTCATCAAAGCAGACAGCACATATATGATACATGGACCATATGGCATTATGAGCTGAACTTTGGCAAGAGACTAATATTCACTTAACTCGCACTTTGACAGTATAATTGTAGTTGAGTTGTGAAATTATTTGACAGCATGACTTTGTAGTTATTTACTACTATCTGGATTTGAACATCAGTAATGAACTTTGAACATTAGCATTGTCAATGAATTGGTTACTTGAGCTTTGTGGAATGCTTATTCTTTGTCATAGTATTTCACTTGTTTTTGTGTTCTAAATTTTAATTTGGTTGTTATGCAGACTTTTACTTTTTATTGCTCAGGTTGTGTCCAGTTCAAGTTCTTCAAGTACTTTCTCATCGTCCTTTGGTTTCCTTCGTCCTCTTACATCGACCTCTGCAACACTGGCATTTTTCTCGACTGAGAGACCTTTAAGTTGTGACAAGCTTGTGGAATTGCTTCATCTTGGAGGCCGTAAGACAGTCAGTCCACAGGCATTAAATACCAAAGACAATGGCCAGGGTTGGATTGGGGCTTCAGAGGTCGACCAAGATCTTACATCTGTTGGCCAATGTAAGTCCAGAGGATCAAGGTGGAACCTTCCTTGTTTTTAATTTGTGAAATTTTGACATCAGAAATTTCTTTTGTAATTGTTTCTGTTATAATTGTAGTTGAAGTTGGCCATTGTGCATAGTTATCTTGATTTATGTTTGATGGTTTTTACAAGACTTGTTCATTTGGTAGAAAACTTAAACCTGTTTCATGCTAATATAAGATGTGCAGAAAAATTTCTAAATATGACACAAATTCTGAATTCAGTAGTTAAGGTATTTAAAAATTTTTAATATGCTTATTTATATTTGCTGCATTAATCCTCTAGTTGCTCCATTTATGATACTATGCATCTGAAACAGCACAATATTCTACTTATAAAATTAATTTGTTAAACTGTGTTTGTATTGCAAAAGCATTCTGTCTGTATTTGTGCAAGCATGCACATATTTTTCTTGCAGCACTTTCAAAACAGGGGAAGCAACTGTCGTGCCCACAAGTTTCAACTACTATGTTTGATCCAGTTGTTATGGAGAGTTGGTTTTTACCAGAATGCATTGCTGAAACTAGTGATTCGCTAATATCTGCAATTAGCAGGTCAAATATCTTGATTTCTAAGCAAATTTTAACGTTAAAATCAATTTTTAACTTTTAGCGCTCTAGTGCGTGATCAGTCAATTTGAGCAGACTTTCATTAGAATATTTATATGATTTTTGAAACTGATTATGAGACACTTAAACTGACCAAAAGTGTTGATCAAATATCAAATATACTGTCAAACGGTATTAAATTAGTCCACGATTAAATCTTTATTTCTTCAGCTAGTTGATTTGTGTGGGCAAGGTTTGTGGCTAACATTATGTGTTCAGTTTGCTGGCATGTTTTTACAGGGATGTTGCAAATACAGGTGCTGAATTGAACTTGTTATCCCAGCTCAGGCGGATTTATTGTGATCAGGATCCAAGTTCTAGAAGGACCACTTTCAGAAATGTCCAGTCTAAAAGCAGTAGCTTCACTCGGCTGGTCTCAGATCCGACAGGTCTCCAAAATGTGTCGGCAAATATTGGGGACAACAAAACTTGTGATTTTGTGAAACGTACAGACCACAGCAGTCCACAAGTTAGCTCTTTACCACAACCTAGTCCACAGAAGTCAGGTGGACATACTCCAGTCAAAGCTATTCGTAAGACACCTAGAAAAACTCCAAAGAAAGTTCCTCAGCACACATTAAGAAAAACTCCCAATAAGACTTCTAGAAGAACGCCAAGAAAAACACTGAGAAGTCCAAGAAAGTTGACAGAGGCTGAAATATCGAAGACGTTTGTCAGGAAAACGTCTTCATTTGAAAAGCCTCCAAGCATTCCAGGTTAGTTTTTCTCTCTTTTTTTGGCAAGTTTAAAATGTGAGAATATAATTTGTTTGATAAAATAATATTAGTCTGGTGCATTTTATGCAGTCTTGTCTTAAGCAACAGACTTCGTGGTTGTTGATCAGTTTGAAAATTAATTTTCAAGATTAGCTATTGACTTTATTTATATTATTGAGAAAAAATGGATCTGAAGACCGAACAGATATGGAAACAGTCTTGATTTAGGTTTTTTTCTATAGTGATACCAAAGTTGAACGTGGTCATGTGGGTCATTTTAGCAATGTCGGCAGTTGCGTCGCATAAAGGAATGGCCCTTCGACGACACAAGTCGCTGAGAAGCTGCGACGTCGACCGGCGCCGGAGTGCCGGCAGTTCAGTTGTCACGTCGAGGACAGCGCTTATTCTGCAGAAAAGCAGAGAAGCGCTTGAACGGAAGAAGCAGTCGGAGTTAGAAGAGGAAGAACTCGCGAGAGCTGCAGGGTCCGACATACCAGGCGGAGGCGGCGTAAGCAGGCGACTGTCTGCAGATCAGATCACCACCACTGGCTGGCAAGGTATGGCAGAAGCTGTTAACATTGTCTTTATCGTGTGATTGAGTGTTGTCAGTGATGCGTGAGATGTTTTTCGTTGTGCCTGCTCTATATTTTGATGATTTTTTCTCATCCAGCACCAGAACTTTTTCACACACTGTCTCAGCTTTGTTTTGCTGTTCATCCGTGCTTCTGCTTGGCTGCGTGTGACTTGCCAGCTTTCTTGTCAGTGTGGACATCGTTATATGAGTGAATCTTCAGAAGACACACATTGAATTCTCCATTATATGTAGTGTTATACTGTCCTGATAAAGTTTTCTGGTTGTGTTAATTACGGTATATACTTACCGCAGCAGTATTTTAATGAGTTTTTTGAGTTGATCTTGTTCTCTGGTGTTTGCGTGCTTCAGAACTTCACAGTGTTGACGAGTTGTTGGTCCATCTAAAGAAATTGTATAATAAAGTAGTTGAAGGAGAAGGAAGCCCTCTGATTGGAGCAAAGAGTATCTTCAGCAGTGCTCTTCAATATTTCAGGAACCTTTCTGATGAAACAGCAATTGTGAGTACCAAATGGCACTAAATGTACATTTCAATCATTCCTTGCACTAAGGTGTTTACCATAATTCTTTCTTTGGAACACTTTGTATGTATGTCAGTTAATCAATGAATGCACTACATTAGTTCTTAGTGTTGCTGGGACGTGTGTGACAGTGTGTGAATGTGTGTGTGTGTGAGTGTGAGTGTGTGCGCTTGTGCAATAAGTGTATAAAGGTTTGAATGTACTGCTGAAATATTATATTGTTTAGAAGAGAAACATGAACTGCCTGATTGAGTAGAGTCAAAAGCTCTTATGTTTGTTGTTGTTGTTGTTGTTGTTGTTGTTGTTGTCATTGTTTCGATTGTTTTGTTGAAGCTTCTGTCTGAGTTGTTGGTGATTTTGTGTGACTTTGTATATTTTTTCAGACTTTAACGTGCACTCTTATAAAAGAGAACCTATGTCTGACTAGTTACGGAGTTAAGGAGAAATACAAGGGCAGAAATGACACAGAAGCCATGGAGTGCAAGTTTAGAGAGTGAGAGTCTGTTTTTGAATTAATTTAATTTGATGCTCCAAGTCAGTGGTTCTCAAACTGGGGTCCGCGGTCCCATAGGGGACTGCCAAGCAATTTCAGGGGGGGACCGTAAAGGAATTACTTTCTCAAGATATCTCACCAATAACTCAGAGCACAAAACACACTGATGGTTCTAAGAGTGCTGAATCTGTTTGAATTTTAATTTGATGACTAAGATTTGCAACTTACTGATTAAATAACTGATTGACAAAACAAGTAGGCCTATGTGTTAATTACAGTTAATTTAAAGTTCGAATTTTATAAAGTTTGCAAGTCATCACAAAAATTTCTAAGGGACCTCCACACAAGAAATCAAAAAAGTTTAAAAACTGCTTCTCTAATCTAAGCAATTGGATCGTAATGTTGATGGATGTTGCTGGCAGTGATTTTGATGTTGATCATGCATTGGTGTGGATCTGAATGAGAAATCACTCCAGAACACATCATGGAGACAATCGAATTGATTTTCATTTATCAGCATCACATGACATGCATGAAGACAAGTAGAACAGCTTTTGAAGTTGTTATAGTTGCAGGCATCTTCATATTGTTAATGTGTCACATTGATTGTTTCAAAGCCGACAGACGAATCATCGAATGCCATTTGACATGATAATGTGATGATGCTTTGGCACTTTTTCAAATAGATTTCAAGTTCAAGTTTGTCTTCAGTTTGAAATGAGTGCGGAAACTGGATCGGAGGACTTCTTAGAAGACCAGGCTGAACAGGTAACCGAACCGTGTTTGTAACCCAGTTAATTGTGCACTTCTTTTGCAGAAAGCAGCTGTTTAGTCTACTCGTTTGCCCTGAGTTATATAATTGGTGCTTGTTATAATGCTTATTATAATTATCAATAGGTGTGTGTTGTGTGTAAGTTTGTTAATATTATACAAGTGACAAAATACAGCATACCAAGTAAGACTATTTTGCAGAGTGAATCCAGCTGGATGAGTCTTCTGGCATGTGATTAGCTTTTATTGAATGCTTTACATTTCGTTATATTTTCTTGTCTCAGTTGGCATCGATGTTGAGCTCTGTTGCCATTGTCAAAGGTGGAAACTTTCTCTCCTCATATCTCAACAGCTTACTTGAAGAGTAGGTTAACTTTATTGATTTTTTAATAAAAATTTTTACTCTGTGTGTGTGTGTGTGTGTGTGTGTGTGTTATTCAGGATTGGCGATGCTATTAGCATTGGCATTCATATGATTTGTGTTCCGTGGTATCCTAAGATTGGTTTGTGATTCAGAATTCCAAGGCATATTGAAAACGTTATTATAATGGTTTTATAAAGCATGTGCATCGCATATTTTTAATTAGTTGGACAGTATTTGTGCATTTGAAACTGACTGTTGATATACTTCGGCCGGCCGCAATACACGGCACCGCTTAATAATTAACCCCTTAACTGGGGATCCCGGATATATCCATCCATTTTACATTGAGTTACAGTTAAATACACGGTTAAGGGGTTGATGCAGTTGTGCTTTTGAATTTGTGCAGTTATTTGGATTCTTCTGCCCGACTTCTCTGTGGAATTTTTGAGCATCTTGGACGGGCAGTTCCTACCAAACTAAAGCATCTGCAGTCGCCAGATCCAAATGATGATGAACATAACAGTCTGCCTCCGCCATCCACCCGACAAACGCCTTCTGTGCCGTCCGTAACGTCAAATGGGACCGAATTAAATGAAAGCACTCGGTCACAGTGAGTTGACTTGATTGTTGGTTATGTTCTTTCGATCATTGTCTGAATTTTCGGTTTTTATGGGTTTGCAAATATAATTATTATTATTATTTTGATTTAAAAATTTTGTATATTCTGGTGTATGTGTTGCAGAAGGCGTTCCTTTTATCGTCATCCAACATTCAATCAGTTACCAATGAAACAGATTCAACTGAATCTGGAGCCAAATAAATTGAAGTCTAAGACGTCTGAATTGTCGGGCAATAATGTAAGTCTTATTGTTAGAATTGTTTGCCACATAGAATATACAGCACCTTTGCCATTACTATTGCATTATTGCTATTAGTAAGCGCTCTTGATTATGGCATTCGCCAGGCATATAGCGTTATACAAATTGACATTTATAATAATAATAATAATTGCAATCTTTTTTATTCTTTGGTAGTAATTTTTGAGTTATGGACTGTCATCAGTCTTGTGTTTAGTTTTTGGTTTTCGATGTACATTGATAGATTGTGTGAGAACCAATGATATTTTATTGGAATATTTGAGATATTTTATTGGAATAATTACCATTACACAGTGCTCGCAGCACTTGAAATGTGTAAAACGAATGTTTGTAAAAGACACTTTTGTTTTTTGTTATCATCTAAAATTAATGTAGAGGAAATTTGTATCAATACCATATAATAGTAGTGTTATTGTTTGTGTTTTGCATAGAATGTGGGTCATCGCCGATCAGCACGTATTGCAAGTGCTTCTGTGGTCAGCTCTCTGCCAGCAGCAGGTTTGGGCAAGAGAAATGAGCTCACTCACAACTTAGAATGTACAGACATTGGCTAATAAGAGATTGTTTTGGTTTTGGTGGAGGAATTTAAAAGATCATTTCGTGTCAGGCCCTAATTTTTCTTATTTACTACGGCTGAATATGGAGAATTAACACGGGCGACATTATATTACTTGAGTATTTAGTATTGCCAAGGCTGTGTTTCCACGTCATTCATTTATCACGTTCAGTGAATGTGCTATATAAATGCTTTATTGCACTACATTATATAATGGCTGTGTCTGGAACTTAAACCAGCATCACAGTTAAAGCATTCAGGTGGAATGTTTTAAATTTTCGTTGGAAAGTAAATGTTTCTATGTATTTATAGATTCTTTGATGTGAAAGGAGTGAGGCGAACTTTATTCAATTGGTCGTCTCAATCCAATATTTCAGGGCAGAGGCTGTCGTTGCCATCAATGTCTTCACAAATAGACTTGCTCAATAATTCTGATAAAAGAATATGCCTTAGGTCTCCAGAACACCTTAAAACACCCAAAATTAAAGGTATGTGTTTTTGTTAAATGTGAATCGATTAAAATCAGTAATTGTAGCCGACTCTGATGTCTAATTTGTTTTAAGATTAAGCTATGAGTATTTTAGTTTTAGTTATAATAATTGTACTACTAATTTTAATTAAAAATCATTCTCACTGTTAAAGAGTTAAAGAAATTTTAGGTTAATTAATTTTGATAGTTTGTTCTGTTTGACTGCAGCACACCATGTTCTCAAGACAAAACGAGTTTCGGAAACTCCAGCTCATAAACTAGGATGTAACACGGTTCTGCATAAAATGCAAAGGCTTCGGCAACAGGCAAACATTGCTCCGACAGAGGAGGATGTAGTGGAAGAATCTCCGATGAAGGAGAGATATCCTGGTACGTATCATCAACATATCATACGTTGCTTTTATTGAATCAAGCAATCTGTCTTAGGTTATGTATTATAAAGGTTCTCAACATAGTATATGATATATTGGATTTAAATCCCTCAGCCTTTCAAATAACGTCCAGGAACCAGATTAATGAACAAGCTAATTGTAATAAGATATGATAAAAGCCATGTCTATGTGATTGAGTAGGTAAACAAATGTAGTGTGTTATACCACCTTACTTCTGAAATAAATCAAGACCTTGTTGTTTATTGCATGATAATTTACATTTTACTGTTGGTCAGGATGCTCTTTGTAATTGACTTTCATTATTGAGGCTCACCAATATAGTACATATGCAAAAAGACAACCGTACGTACGCAAAATCTCCAACATCCAACCCCCCCCTTCAGTGCGTACGTACTATATGGATGGACCCTTGATGCTGTTAATTTCAAAGGATTTACTGTTTCTTACAAGTGTGGTTCAAGACTTGTTTAAAAAGTGAATTCAAACGAGTAATCGTGTGAACTGAACCTTAAGATATATTTCACGACTTCGTCTGTTTAGCCAAGACGGTGTCGAGCGGCGGCGGAAATTTCCGACATCACGAGTCGTTCTACCGGTCGACGTCATCTGCCCAGCAAAGAAACTCAAAGTACAAAAGACTCGAAGAACGAATGACGCAACAGATCTTCAGTCCGAATTCTGTGGAAAAATCGAAACCCGAGACGACCAGAGCACCGCTGAGTTCACCGCGTAGGATCACGGCTCGTGTTCTGTTCGGACTGAGTCCTTCTCCGTGCAAGAATGGAAGGATTTTGCATGACTCGAGAGAGATCAGAGTAAGAACAGTTCACCGATGATTGATTAATTATCAGTTAAGAACTTGGTGAAGGGAGTGCTGGTCTTGCTAAAATTCCATGTAAGAGTATAAGGTAACAAATGAAATAGTAACATTAATAACAGTAATAGCAAAGAAAGATGCAGTCAGACCGGTTTAATATCGAATCTCTGATTGGCACTGCATATTTTGCCACCCATCGCTATAAAGGTACAAGCATAACATTGAAGCTGGTAGATGCTAAGAGAATTATATTCATGAATTAGAATGCACAAACACATTTGAAATAGCATCTTAAATGAAGATAATTCCTGCGCTGCAACGTGATGTGATTTTGCTATTCAGAAAATGCTTTTATTTTGCAGGACACACCAGAGTTCATGTCTCCGCTTAGAGGCTCGGGCAGCAAAAATAACGAAAGTCATTTGAATTCCACACAAAATCTAGATTCGCTTGGTGTTACTTTTCTCAGCTCTCCGTCGAAACCATCGATGGACATTCTTCACTTGTTGGATCTCACATCTCCTTCCAAAAATACCCGACTGCAGACGAGGCTCGGGCTATGTGGTAACTCAATGGTAGAAGTTGGTTTTCGAAGAAGCCTACTGTCCAAACTGACATCGCCTGTGAAGGAGAAACACCAAAGCTGCAAAAATCTGTTATCGACTCCTCTCCAGCCAGAAGCACACAAACGACAGAACTGCACGAGAAAATGGCGCAGGAACATCACACACAGATTTCTGCCAATTTTGTGTCATCGAGTAAAAGCAAGACAGCGGTCTTGACAAGGCCAGATTCGTCAGTTTCAGACGACGGACAACGTCATGTTGGCCCTCCAAGTTCATCGCTTCGTGCAAGAAACTCTATTTCATCGCCAGTAAAAAACACGTCGATTTGCACATCTGTCGAATTCGATTCCCCGGCAAAAAACTTAAGATTTAAGGCAAAATGTAGCAGCTCGAGTGCATTGTTGCTAACCAAAAAGTCACTAACACAGCCCACGGATGGTCATCATATGTCGCCCATCAAGCACGGCCACATACCGTTCACACAGCCAGACTTTACATCCCCTGCGAAAAATACGCGCCTTCAATTATGGCGGCAGGGCGACCATAAAGGGACGCGGGATGAAGTGCTATTTGATTTTGACCTCAAGCTCAAGTCTCTCACAAACGCAGACATACGGAGCACTGCTTCTCTTGAGAGGGCTTCGCCAACGTTTGGGCCTTGTAAGCGCCATCTGCCAACAGACAGTAGTTCGCCCGTTTTTAAATCTAGGACAGTTCACACCAATGCATTACAGCCTGTGTCTCAGGTGGAAACGGCTGTTGTTGGAAAGGCACGAAAACGGTTGCATATGAGTCCAATTTGAATATTATAATATAAAAGAAATAGTCAATTGGTGTTGGTTAATAGTGATTATTACAACTAATTAAAGGTTATTGTGGGATGTTTTTGACATATATTGATAAAAAGTTTTTGATATGTACTGTTGACTGTAGGAATCAAGATTTGACACTTTTGAAGCAGGCTGTTGTATAAAAATTTTCAGCAAAGCTCAGGAATGCTGTATCATAAATATGTATAATGAAAGGTATTTTAGTTTTGTAATTAAGGTGTATATATATATATATATATATATATATATATATATATATATATATATATATATATATATATATATATATATATAATCTATATATATATATATAATCTATGGTATTTGCCACAGCTTAAATAATATGTTAGTGTTTTACTTTTTGCATATATGCTTTTTGTAAAATCATAATTATAGTATTTTGGCAACTGTAATAGTGTACTGCACTATTATTATTATAACAGCAACAGGGTTTAGAGTGGTTCAGTAGGATCTGCCCTGCATGAGAACCACTCTGTTACATTAAGACTCTCTCTCTCTTCTAATATGATTTGCTTTTGAACTGATGAGAATTGCCAAATAAACTTGCAGGTAATCAGTTTTGATAATGCCTGATTGTTTAATTGTATATTGTCGGGTCAGTGCTGTTTAAATTGAAATTTGTAATTCATCGTGAATATGTCAAAATTCAGGCTCCGTGACGTCGTTCCCGTTTGATTTAAGAAAGTCGTAGATGAGACGATTAACTTCGTCTGCATTTTCGATCGTGACCATGTGACCGGCGTCGTTGATAGTGACCAGCTGTGACACCGGCATAGTCTGAAGCAAACCAAATGAAAACAAAAGCAGTCGAGTTAATGACCGAACTTCAGCTAAAGGCCGCCATTTAAAACGTTGCACTTTTCTAGTTTTGATGTGATAAACCATTCTATTTTGCAGGTTGCAATCAAATGAAATTAGATCACATGTCAAACTTCTAATATTGTGGTTTTTCGTTTAGTTATTTCACTGTCAATCGCCATTTTATTATTAGGCCTAATGTCACGTGATGTAATGTAACATATATTTACTCCAGCACTCCAGCCATTTTGACAGAAATGAGTAACATATATTTACTCCAGCCATTTTGACAGAAATGAGGGTTGAGTTGTTTCTAGATGATAGCCATTGAATAAGCCTATTGATATGCAGTGCATAAGTGAAAATTGAAATTATTTCAAGGTACTGTACCTGTCTCATGAGGGTTACTTCTTTGAATGAAACCAATCTGTCATGCTCTCCGTGTATCAGCAGTGTTGGCTTCATGATCCAGTTGTGAAAGTCGGCATCTCCTTCAAGCCAGTCCTGGCCGTTCATTGTGTACTTAAGTACATGGCTCGGTATGCTAAATGCGGAATTGTATGTGGCCTCTTCATGGTTGCCTTTGTAAAATGAAAGCCTGAAATCACGGAAACGTGCCCATTACATACACTGTACTTACCGGTACTGACAGTATTACTGTAAACAGCAGAATTGGGACTACAGTGTAATTGTTTAGTTAGTTGTTATGACTGATGGTGCAGGGCATGACATTTCAGCTGGGATCTACATTGCTGCATGATGATAGCAGTTATGTTGAGTTTTTGTCAGTGGCATGTCAGGTATCTCATATCCCTCTGTTGCTAGTTTGGTCTAAGAATAGCCAATAGAAAATTATACAACTATTTCAAAACTTAAATAAGGTTTGATGAACCATCCATGGATGCACTTCTTTTGGGTCCATCCATATAGTACGTATGCACTGAGGGGTTTATTTTTGAGATTTTGCATATGTATGGTGTGCAACGGGAGGGTATGGGTAGGGGGTTGAAAATATGCCTTTTTTGCATACGTACTATGTGGACGAGCCCTTTCTTAAATAGGCCTTTACATTCTTATTGGTAATATGGTGGGATTCTTTATTCATATGGCTGCAGTGAAGTAGTGATGTGATTTTTGCCACACAACTGGAGGGTAGTGGGTTCGAATCTGACCCTAGCCACTGCATCACTTTATGAACAACATAACATGTATTAACCATGCAATAGCAAATAATTCATAGCAATAATGGTTAACCACCTACAAATCTGGCTTATTACGGTAGTTGAATCTTTACATACATGCATGATGTTTCTAGCATACTTATGGTATATGCTCAAATAGTACCTATCGTTGGTCACAAGTACCTTATGAGAAATCTATTTTCAGAGACTTTCTGAGTCTGATGATACTTACATGACTAGGACCCTGTGCATGTCACGTACTATTTGAAATAAATTTTTAACATTAATGTGAATTTTACACACCTTAAAAATAAGTTTCTCACTGTGCGATAGCAGCATGTGAGAAGGCAGAGAGGAAGACATCTGAAATCCCATCCTGGTTTCAGTGGAATTGGAGAGCCTCCGCTTATGAGAACAAGCTTTGAGATAAATCGTGATCGATGTCTGGCAAGCAGGGTGGAAAAGCAACAGCTGGAAACAAACAAACATTTGGTTCACCTGGAAATGTTAGATCAGAGGTGGCCAGCCTTCATATCAAGGGGTCCATTATAAATTTTGATCAACATGCGGACGGCCACATGTTTTTTTGCCTTTGTATATAAATATGAAATGATGAAATGCTACTGTTATAACTTCGAATAATATTGTACTAAAGTTTATTACAATGTTATTCAGTTATGAAGCAAAGAAGAAGAAAAACTTGACTAACAATTAACACTTAACTAAATTCATTGACATAAATTGTTTATTGAAATTTTATTTTCAATGAGAAAAATACAATTGAATACAGGAAAGTCATGTAAGTTTTTTATTTTATTCGCATAGCAAACTTACCCATAAGAATGACCAATGACAACATTCTGATTCCTACGAAATCTGTCAAAGACGGCAAGGATGTCTTCCGAAATCTCCTTGAACGTGTATGCCTCCATTCTGGGAGGTCTACTGCTGAGGCCATGGCCTATGAAGTCCATTGCAACTATTTCATAATTGAGCTTCTCGAAGAAACTTATCTGTAAGTCCCAAATCTCAATAGAACCCCCAACCCCATGCAGCAAGAACATGCCAATGGAGTCATTTTCAGCGTGTTGACCACTGTCTTTATTCCCTATATATTTTCCTATAACATCCTTGTTTTCGGTGCTGCTGTTTGGCACAGGTGACACGTGGCACCTTATACCCGATGCAGTGGTAATTCGCCCTGCCCGTTTTGGTTCGGTCTCTTGAGGTTCTTCTGTGATATTTTGCTGAGCTGTATTCTGATTGGGGCACGAACCAGGTTTATTCTGAAGACATGAGCCAGTCGTATTAACTGATATATCCTTGCGATTGTCGTCTGATGCTCTGCTCTGACCCGGCGACGGATTGTCAGCATCGGTCTGTAATTCGTTTCCACTGCGTGCTGCTGATTCGCTATGGAGCTCATTTTGATCGCTTCCTATTCTTTTACTCCGGCTGTGGTAAATTCTCAATGACCTGTTTGGCCTGATCTCTATTAAATCCGAGTTATCACGGCGATTGAGTGTCGGGTGTACCTGATTATTTCGCAAAGCCGAACCGGTCACCTGTTGTCTGCCTTCACCGACACGAGACTCTGACTGAGAATGCATCGCCTTTCGACATCATTAGTTTCTCTGAAGACTTAATTCTATCACATAAGTCTCCGTCCTATAAGGCACGGGTAATAGCCTACTGGAGATGGTAGAATTCGATCACGCTTTAAACGCCAGCTTATTTCTTCACTGGCACGCTGTGAGAAACCAATAAAAAGGAAATTCGCTACTTGTCGTCATTATAAATGGAGTCTTAGACGTTGAAATTCTTGTAATTTTGAGACATCAGCTGTGTATGTTTACATTGGTTACAGCGTTCTCGGACATATCGCTATTCGCTATTTAACTTACAACGATTATTGTAGCGCAAGCTTCAGACATATTGACTGCACAACGCAGGCTTACATGTTGATTGTTCGCTATTAGAAACGGTATTTATTGTCAACCCTTTAAATTATTAAAAACAAGAATTCATTTAATAATAGAAGTTGTGGATAGCAGCTTGTGGTCTTCAGTCCATATTTGAAAATACTGTATACAGCTAATTGGAAGACCTGTCTTAACAGACACTGGATCGGGGTTTCGGATATTTGGGTCTGAAAAGGCCTTACCTTTTTTAAAATATCACAGATGCATTATTAATGATTTAGTGAATTTGGGTTGTGAATAGGACTTAAATTAACTGAAGTTACAGACAAAAGTAACCCTCCATCTAATTCAGATGCTGGTGAGTAAGAAAAATATCTAGATTGTCTTATTCACATCCAAAATAACTAGTATTCATTTTCTGCACATCAACATTTTGGTGAATGGTTTAAATGGTAAATTCCCCAATGGATTGTATATCTGTTCAAGATCTATAGTTACTGTACCTAAGTGATCTGGTTTGCAAACTTGATTTGAAACTCTTGCAAAAACATAATATAACAAAATTCTGAACCAACTGACACTTCTAATATTAAAAACATATTATTCATGTTTCAGACATATATTTGTTGCACAATACTACAATGAACTGCAAGAAAGAGGCTCAACAAAAATTAACTTTCTTAGACTAATGTCTAGCAGAGCATAATACTTATAATTTGTCAACATAATTCTCCTTTAAAAACATAATTGCAACTGGATGTTTCTTCAGTTTTTGAATACATTGCATGAATAGCAGAGCTAAGGACTCGTCACATGTTTGATTTTCAATAATACAAAATAAATTCGACATTTTGAAACTAACACAATTCACTATGACAAACCAGCGCACTAAGTACATACTTGGCATAAAACAGTGTATTTAAAATGATCACATTCTAAATAAGCACAGCATCAGTTCCCCCAGGCGAAATTAAAAGACCTTCTCCAGAAGCATCACAAAAAACAGGTTAAATTCCCTCTTCTGTTCTGGCTTCCAAGCAACGTCAAATTGTTTGCTAGCTTCTAAGGTTAGAACTTGACTACTTTCTGCGCTTCAAACGGAAACTCTCATTGCGAAAATCATTCGAAAAACTCAAAGAATCACGACTAGACACAAAAAACCGATGGTCACCTGACGTTGCATTTAAAACCAAAGCGAAACAATCACTAACCAAATTCACAAGCACAAATCAAACATCAAAAATACCTTCACTCAGCTAATACCAACTAAAGAAGCTGCCCTTACCGAGAATTACAAAAATAAACAACAAAGCGCAACAACTAGATTTACAAAATCAGATCTTCGTATTACCAATTTAGAATCAAATTTTACGTGTATATCTAAAATAAAACTGTAATAAATACCTTATCAATTCATTTGGTTATCATTAGGAGACGATTGGAATTCATTAAAATGCCCCGAGAATGACGTAACAAATCCTGAAACATTTTATGCAAAATGTACAACACTGACATAGAAAAATTAAAAACCCGACTGCCTGCCATACCTTGCAAAACTGGTTTTGGGGAAGGAATCTGAATCTGAGGGATCGTGCGCGCATGACTGTACGTGCTTTGAGTTGGAGTACACAATTGCATACAAAGCAGTGTTCTGTACTGCAATGCAATTCACTCCAGCTCAAAGCACTTGAAAACACAAGTGCAAAGCTACTCAACAACACAACACACTGTACAAGAACAGAATCGATTGGAACAAACCACAAAAAATCGTCAAACCATGAAGTATCTGAAGTTATGAATGAAATTACACACACACATTTATCAGCCTATATATTAAAATGCATATAAATAAATTAATAAATATGAAATAAATATGTATACATACAGTATAGTGAAGCCTGGATATAGAAGTATTGCACAGTGTTTGGTGCAGAAACAACAGCAATAACTGAGTTTATAACAGTAACATTGATGCTTCGCCGTAACTCGATCATCTGTTATTTCGGTATAACAGCAGAACTCAATAAATCAGTTATTGCCGAGTCCTTTATTATAACAAGGCTTCACTGTACGTGCATCGACTGATATTTAAATGCAAACTCAAGATGTTATAGGAGCCCTTATGCAGAACATGGAATGGCTAGATTATGGATGAGAATAAATATGTTGATTATTTTTCATTTATACATTTCATTCTATACATTTCCAAATCATGTGCATGATTTTATTGCAACCTTTGATTTCTTTCTGTTCAATCAAAGTTAATCATAACATTGGGAGGCCAACTACACCTTTGAACAAAAATGGATCAGACACTTTAGTATATAATTTTAAAGCTATGTTAATACATAAAATTCCAAACAGTGGCATATTTAGAATTTTGGCAAGGGGGCCAGACACTTTCGACCTGACAAGTTACAACTTTGGAAAAAGTTGATGACCTTTTTTTGCTTGTCAGGGTGACCAAAGGGGGGGCCATGGCCCAACAATGGTAAATACGCCACTGATTCCAAATGTTTACATTCATTTTGATTCTGACATAAGCAAAACTCATGTATGCCTCAAAGTGTTAATGAAATGCACTGTAAGCAAACCACTTTTAATTACATATATTAAATTAATCGATGAATTTCAGCTTACAATAATTCCAGTAAATTGCACAAACATGATGTGCATTGGTATGCATATATATATATATGCATGTTTTATTCAACTGTAATTAGAAACAATGGTGCATCACTTGATCACAATATGAAAATATTTAACCTTGAACAATAACGCACAAACAGTGCATAAAACGTGAAAAACAGAACATAAAAAGCTTGGGTCAGAAGTTAAAGAGCAGTTAGTTGCTCAGATCTGCATCTGGTTTTGGAGCAAAATCCATTCTGCAAGACTATCAATTTGTTATGAGCAATAAAAGGGAAACATATGCTTCAATATTCAACAGTTAGAAATAAATAATTCTCTCAAAACAAGCACTTGACACAAGACACAAGAACCAACTGCAGATGACAATGTAAAACACCACAAGGGCAACAACTAAATATGCTACATTTGAGACTGAAACCAGATCTCTCTAAAGCTGTAGTTACACAGTTACTAATTGTATCTCCGTAGGCCAGTTTTTAATCAAATGGTACGATAAAAAAATTCCAAAGTCTTGCTTTTGAATTTTCAACTACTTCTTAAATCCCCAAAAGTCCGTGAATCACTTCTTCGGCTGCATTCCGCAACGGAATGTAGTGTCGCACTCTGAAATCCTCGACGGCCGGCACGAGACGGACGTGGCCGACGACCGGAAAATCGACCTTGGACTCAAGGACAAATATGGCAATTAGAAGGAGAATGACGATGCCGACGAATATTGCCACTGCAATCCTATAACAAACCCTACACCATCTTCTACGCGGAGCAGCTGAACGAGACGACGCCCTGTTAGCAGCGAGCAAGGGGCTAACAAATGAAGTGACTGGAATTGTTGATAGATCGGCGTCTAGCTCGACTTTACCACCCCCCTCTTGACTTGTGTCGTAGACGGGCGGAGGTTCCGACTCATAGTCGTATTCGTCAGTCCACCCGACGTGATTACCATCTTCGAACTTGTTCTGGAGTTGGGTCTGAAGAGCCTGAATTTCCGGATCCAGCTCTGGCTGGCTGATCAGATATTCCACAGCCGGAGATTCATCTTCACGATGAGGTTCTGGCTCGACCGGCGATACAAACTTCATCTCAAGGCGGCAGCTTTCACTGGGAACGGCTTCTTCGATGATAAATTCTGCTGGCGATGAAGCCAGAACGACTTCCGCCGAAGGTTCAGAAGCTTCCGGCTCTGTTGCGATTCCTTCATCTTCTTTTTCTTCGTCTTCTTCTTCGTCATCTTTGGCTGCTTTCTGTTCTCCTTCTTCGTCACTCTCCAAGACAGTTTCCACCAGTGTACTCATGAGACCAATTTCTTTGACATCCCCAAACAATGGCTCACTCAGATTCATCTCTAAGACAGCAACTGATAAAACAATCAGAGTTGCTGTCAAAATGGTGCAAATTAAACTGACTGTAGACATTTAATTAACACTAGCATTTGTAATTATCCACAGCACAAAAGCCAGTGGGTTGCAATGAAACCTTAATGCAGATTTTAAATACATGCTTCCTGTGATGGTTAATATCAATTCTAATGTCTGTTAAAAGCAACACGCAGCCAGGGTTATTTCTAGGATTATTGATTTGGGGGGAGGGGTGTCGGTAAATTCTGGGGTACCCTGCCCAAAAAGTCTGACAAGCAAAAAAGGTCATCCCATAGCTGAAGTTGGGGGTGTGGGTCTCAAATTTGGGGGGAGGGTGTTAGGAAGATATAAAAAATTCCTGGATGCAGCATAAATATAGAATCCATTAGACTTGTATGATTTTTAGCAGATAAAGTAATATGAGAATATATCACAAGAACTGTTAACTAGTTCCATTTGAGAAAGTCACTCTGATAGAAAAGTTAAAATCAACAGATATGCATTGGCAAGATGTTAACACAAATCTTTAACCTTTAAGAGGATATTTTACCACTATGGTATATATAATTGCAAATTCATTAAAAATAAATGTGGCTGATTGGTGATGTTAAAAAAGATTAAAAGCTATAAAAGTGAATGATATATTTTTAAAAAATACAAAGTGTGAAAGTTTGCCTTCAAAAGCTTCTTAGCAAATGAAAAGATTACAATCATAAATATGTCTTTTGGCCAACAGTGAATAAAAGTACAATATCGATCAGGTCCGTCGGAACTATGGGTGTAGGGGGTGTAGCTGCACCCCCTGGAAGGCAAAGCTATGGTTGCAGGTCAACCCCTTGCGTCGGATTCATAAGAAGGAACAGCAAACAACATATCAATTTACCAATTGGCCAACGAAATGCATACCCTGCTAAAAAATTCGTTCCGACGGGCCAGATATCGATAAACTTTTGCCTCTATCAAGAAATAGCTGATTCCAAAATTTACTCTGTTCTTCACTTGGCAGGCAGGCATTCTGACGCCAGCTGGCGGGCAGAGTTGCTGAATGCATGCTCTGGTAGGTTTTAGCGAAGTCCGCATTTGACGGAGTCCTAGAATATTTGTAAACATCACAACTTCATCACCTGGTCACAAGAGTATTATATAATTATTCATACTGCTGCACTAGAAAGACTTCATGAAAATTTTATGCCAAGTTTCATGTAATTTGTATTCCGGTAAAAAAACAGGTAAAAAAGACACATAAAAATGATTATCACCTAATAAAACGAGGTTCATCTCTTGTGATGTCAGCTGTGCTCAAATGTACTTCTTTCTCACAACGACCACTGAAAAATATGCAGAGAAATCAACTGGGAATAGAGTTGATATACCATAGCTCACAAAATACCATAATAAATGTAAATATCTGTAATAATTTGAGTAAGGTGCACAAGGCAAATTGCAAAATGACTGAAGGGTACACTCTAGGAACAAAGTTGATTCAAGAAATATCTTGAATAGTTCGCAATAAATAATAAACCAAAAAATAATATGTTCAGACATTAAACATAATGGTTTGTTTACACTAATTTACAGTTAATTCATTCAATTTGCCTCCCAAAAGGATGCTTAGAGGCTTCATAGAGGTCCAAATGTTCCGATTACAGTAAACATAAAACTGTGGACTACGAACCTGAATCGCAATTTCGACCCACGATGAAAAAGTCCTCCACTACTCACAACTTTCGGAGCCGGTGCAGTAGACTGCAATCTGTAAAGGTAATATCAATCATATTTCATACGTTTCTAGTTAACGTAACTACCGGCAATCTATGATGGTGTAGAATGCCTACAAGTGTCCTAACTTACTCAGAGCAGATGACTTACTCAGATCAAGTGGTCTTTGTACTCAAGGCTATATTCAATCCTTTCTCAATAATACGAGCAACTATGATGGCTAATTGATGATATAATTAAAGCAATGAAAAATGCATTCAATATTGTGGATTGACCACATTAGAAAGGAGAAGAGAAGAGAGAGTGGATCTGATAGAAACATACAAAATAATGACTGGAAAAAAGTAGATGTGCCATGTGATCGATTCTTTACAACAGCACACTATAGCAGCACCAGAGGCCATAAGTGCAAATTGTTCAAGCAGAGGGTTGGACCAAGGAAGAAAGAATATTTTAGTGCAGGAGTTGTGGACAAATCGAACAGACTGGATGAAGAGGCAGTACAAGTTGAAACAATAAACAGAATCAAAAGATATCTGGGAAAACTAGGTCATTGAAGGTAGAGTTATTACAGTGGTTTTCACACAGGCTAATTTAGCCTCCTAAACCACTAGAAGTCACGTTGTTATTATTATTATTACAGTATTAGTAGTATTAAATCGTCTCACGTAAAAAAGAACTTCTGTTCCATGGCGCATTTCCAGAGATATTTGCTGGCTGCAACTGATTCACACTTGAAGCCACATGTTGGTTGCTTTTTCTGGAATACAAACCGTGGAAGTCACTGAATGCCAAGCATCCTATCAACTTTCATTACTAAATTCACTAGAAGACGGCAGTCTAATTAAATTAAGAATGAATAAAGCTAAAAATGTCTCCTTACAATCAACACTTAGGTACATCTTCCACCTGGTGGTCATCCCAAACTCCAAATCTGGGAGTGCCTCTGAGTAGTAATATAAGATGTGTTATGCAAATATTACATTACATTACATCCATTTAATATGAACCAGTGACATCATAGACAGTTTACACATGTAGTATTCACTTTCCTTGCTTAGTTTCATCGATAGAATTTAAATGTTTCATACACTCTGTAAATATCTAAGCCTCTAATTGCAACTGCAACTGTAACTGTATACAGTTCTGATACCTGCAACTGAAATTAAACTAAATGAAAATAATACTTATCCTTTAATGATTAATACAATGCCATCTCAGAAAAAAAACAGAAGCTGCAGCAACTCCCTCAACTCAACGTTTGTATAGAAAAGATTGCTATGTTTGTCCACAGAAATAGCAGAATATCAGGAAATTTTACTAATGACAGGAGCATAAGAGACAAATTCTCAACAAGAACACTATATAATCAATGTGAACAAAAATTCATTACAATAAAATTGAGAGCCAGTACAGATATATCCACTAATTAATGATTAAATGGTTTGACAACACATATATTACTACCCTGTTCCAAATTACTTTCCAACTTTTCTATCAAGACCTTAAACAAAAACTTCCAATGCCTCAGATTTTTCTTTTCAGTGCAAACTCAGACTTTTCATGTTCTGCCACTCTAAGCAAAACCATTTATGCCAGTTTCAGCAGAACCAGTCAATACCACTTGAAACAAAAACTGGCCAAGATTTAATATGTGAGCGATCATCAACGGAAGCACAGTGCATTATTGTATCAGCAATATATCTCCATCTTGCAATGGTGCTGACTGTTGACTAGGTGAAAGGCTGGTATATGGATGGCCTAAAACTTCACTCTCAAAACACAGGCAAATAATAAAATATTGCTTTTTTCTTTAGTTTCCAGAGTATACTTAAAACTACTGAGAAATCTTTCTTCTACAAGTGCAAAGGGTCTACTCAATAAGTGTCTTCAGGAATTAAAGTACTCACAATGATTCTATGGTGGATGTTCTATGGTGGAAGCCGTTTATCATCTACCTGAGGTGATAGGAATGTACTAAATCACTACTACTGTATATTATTGCTGCCTAAGGAATAAATCACAAATGTGGAAGTTGCACTCAACAATGTTACAGTCATGGCTTTTGTGTATAAAGTCGCATATAACGGTATACTAACATCTCTAAAATTCAAAGACAGGTCGATATCCTAGATGTCACTCTAATTCACCAGTTCTCTCTATTCTTTAATTCATCACTTATGTATTGCAGTAATAAACACCTGTGATTCACTAAAAATATAATTCTGCTTATATGAATAATAATGTAATATGCTTAATGTAATGCTTATATGAATAATAATGTAATAATAACATTGGAACTTCTGTAGCACCCTTTTAGTAATGAACCTGGCATCAGTCAAAAAATGTGAGACAAATGAATTTCAGGTCTTTAATATTCAACCTTTTATCAAATAACCTTATCAGAGACTCATCACATATGTTTTTATCAGCTGCAGAATGAGATGCAGGCTAGCCAAGCAGTTATATAATATAGCTTTAAATAACTTTGAAGCATGGCCATATATATATTGATCAGCAAAATTTCATATAATAAATTTAATAAATGTGTAAAGAGAAACAAAATTTCCACATTGCAAAATATCTGCACATAAAGCTATAAGCACTATCACTAATCAAACCAACGGAAAGCTAAGGTAAATGAAAAACTGGAAAGCTTACCACATTGTTGCATAAGCCGCAATTTGGAGTGGGAATATACTTAATTGAATGACGCAAACAACAAATAGGTTATTAAAAGGGATATTTTCATAAAATTAAAATTTTCATATAAAATACAAGACTCTCTTATTAATCAGTCCTGGTTTCAATTTACAGTAAGCCCTCAAGTCTGAATGTACCGGGGCCGGTAAGCAGTTTTGGTATAAGATTATATTCTGATAAAGTCAGGACATGAGATAAAATTGAGGTCCAAGAAGATAAATGCTGTCCATCCTGAGCTACCGTCTTTGCTCAGGAGTTGAGGTAACAGGGAAAATAATTACAATCAACGAATCAAACACAAACCTGTTTCACTCTAATTCACCAGTTCTCTCTATTCTTTAATTCATCACTTATGTATTGCAGTCATAGACACCTGTGATTCACTAAAAAATATAATTCTGCTTTCCAAAGGGACCCAAGATCCTCAGAACTATTTAGCCTTTCATTCCCACAATGCCAAGCAACCACCACTTGCAGCAATGGATCACTTTTTCAAAAGAATCTGGTCTGGTATACAGTTAAGTTTTCTTGGCCAGCGCAGCAAAACAATGATTGCCCAGCAATAGAGCAAACCTCCAAATGTTTAGCAGCTGTTTTCTTATCTAGTAAACATTGCATTTACCTGATTCCAAAGAACTCTAGGTCTATGCAAGCAATAAATACATTCATAGTACGGTACTTGAAAGTCCTTTAATGGCCACTGTAACTATAAGAAAACTAGAATAAAGGAAAAGAAAAAAATTATAAAAATGCTCTTTCAAATTAAAAATATGAACTATAATGAGTTTGATACTATAAAGTGAAAGAGCACTTCAAACATAAAATATGACACCATAGAAGTTATATTTATTATAACTGCACAGTGAACGTGCAATCATAGCTGCACAAATGAATGACTGTTCATTCAGCAATGAAAGTGAATGCTACAGAATCAGAAAATTGAATCAGCAGTTTACGGCTTGCCCGTTGACATTAGTAGCCTACACGTTCAAAAAATACTATTTTCTCTACTTAAATCCCAACATTCACAAATGAATAACACAACAAGTAATTAATAGGAAAATAGTGTCTACATGCTGGCATATTAGAGTCAAGACATCATAGGTTATGTTTTTGTGATCCAACAATGTCAACAAATTTCTTGACACTATTACTCTGTTGTTAGCACAATATTACAACTGGCCACAATTCAATACAATACGACGACGATGATGATGATATATAACTTGTTTCATAATGTCAGAAATTGTTCATAAATCAGTGCAAGCATAAAAGATGAACTAATCTTACCCGCTTCAGCATCAGCGCGGCATCTTCATTCTAAAATATGTCATATGAACACCTTCAAATGTGTTTCATCTTCTGCAAAGTAATGTGGTATAATCTACTTTATAACCTATTCCATTAATGAAATTCTTGTCAACTATAGAGACAAAAGTACTCATATACCCAACACATACACCACCAGCAAAGTGCTAAAGTACGAGATGACTTATAGAGAATATTCAGAGGAAACTGCAACTAACTTTTTATCAGTTATTTCATAATTTTGTTTCAGCATTTTGCTTAATAAACTCGTCGATACCAAGAATACAAATAATGGACAAAAACACTGATGTGTTGATTGATTGCCTGTTTTATATTTCAACAAAAACAGACTTGTAATCCACAGCATGTCTTGTCAAAGTATACTTTTCAAGATGATTTCAGCAATTTCAAGCATCACACAGAATACTTAGAAACTTATAAAATTTATTTTTCTAATTTATACAATTAAAGAAGTCACACTTTGCTGCTAATGTCACTTTCACTTAAATCAAAACAATAACATTCATTTTTAAAGAAATAACAGTGCCATGAAATGCACATATGCACGTGAGTGAATAATTTAAGTTGCATGGATGGTTGCAAATAAGCTTTCTAATTAATAAAACAATGATCAATTCTTGCCTCAATCCTGCACCAAATAACACATTAAAACTGAGAAAGCACTTGAGCTTCAATAACTTACATCCATGGTGAAAAGTCTGATAATGAAGAGACGTCCCTCAAACGACATGCGTTTTATTTGTGGCCTTAAAAAGTTTACACAAATAAAATTGTAAGTTTAAAATTTAAAGAATACCAATTCAGCCAATATACACAAAAATATTAAACCAATCAAGCACAATAATTCTAGAAAACAAATGATCAGAAAATTTTGACTACTTGAAGGAGCAGATATTCATATCGAGTACATACTTGCAAAAGACTGACTTTAGATTGGGTCATATAATTGTGATGATCATTTGGCAGTTGAATATTTATTACTAAATGCAGCTACTATAGTGGATGACTGACCAAGAGAGACTATCGAGTCTTACTCTTGGCTTTTGCAAAGTTACTGAAGCCAGCCCGACAACAATTAAACAGACCCTCAATAATAATTCAATTTACCATCTAGATTAAAAGTATAAATTAAGAAAAAAATCAGTAAACAATAAAAAATTTTGTTACCAAACAATGTACAATCAGAATTGACGAGAAAATAGTTTTGAAAGATTATCAAATTAAATGAAAGAAAAGGAAGTGCTAGAGATACCATTTGAAGTAATGTGTTCTCTGGTGATTTTGAAAAGTAGCGATTCCATGGTAATTGACAGCCAAATACAACTGGGTTCCTTTCATGTCCTACAAATGACCAATACATAAGGAATGCACTAATTAACCCTTGTCTTCTCTAGACAAATAAAACAAAATGTGCCAAGCTGTGTGCTGTGCTGTAATGGCAATATCTGCACTGCACTTCTTACGGCAACTTCTTTTTTCTTCTTCTTTAGGTGTCCTGTATCACAATGTTGGCAACCATGGACTTGTACAATGTACAGTGTACACCCCCCTGTCCTTTGCAGTTTGTATTAGTTCAACTGTTGGTGCTATATCTTTCATGTCACATAGCAAGTTTCTGTTTTTCTCGCTGATCATTCAAGCTTAAGGCAACTTAGAAGTGCTAAAATCCTTAGTACTTTTTGGTGAAGAAATACTGTAGATCCCAGGTAAGGTATTAATGAATGGCGGCTATGAAAAGAGATTTGCATAATGATGCTGGCATGTTTGTTCCAAGAATAACTTAATTTACAAGTAACCTGAGAAAGTGACATGATGAATGCAAATATAGTGCCAGAATTATTAAAAAGAGTGCTTCTGAGCGACTCTTCAGAAGAGGTGCTACACAAATATACCACTACATTACATTACACAAGACATTACAAAAAAGTTCTGGAACCGACCATCACAATATGAGGATCCATTCCATAAGAGTCCAGGTCTGTGGTTTTCTTCAAGAATTCTGCTTCAGCTTCTGCCGGTACTTTACCACTAATTCCACCAAAAAAAATCATTAGTTGAGTAATTAATGAAGATATGAACAGTTTGAATGTCCATGAGCACAAAGCAGAGTCAGTTCAATTAATGGAAGTGATAAACAATATGAAAGAGTTTTATTTAACAATGAAGAAGTATATCATTGATTAAATTGCATGCGTAGGGATATCGAATAGGGGTATCCAGTGTTTACCAACAAGGTCCGGTTGCTCCGCCCACTGGTGGGCAGAAACCATAGAAACCATTGTTTTCTATTAATAGACGCCAATGGCAGAAGCAGATTTCTTGCTGGTGGGCATAGATCAGTGACCATAGAGATTGTTCTGTATACTCCTATTCAACACGAGTCAAAGCAACCTTTCAATTCATAAAGAGGAATGGAATAGTTGATGGGACATTCAACATCGTAAGATTAAATTAATTGAAAACCTGGGGCGTCTAAAAATGATGTCATATTGCACTTTAATAACAAGATCAATAGTCATTCTGTCAGTTTGCTAATCAATCATTTGGTTCGAACAGACCAATTTTTATCGAACAGACCAATTTTTATGCAATCAACTGATCAAAGACTTTTACGATAAAACAGCAAGACACTGCTCAATATAAATGATACATTTAGAGAATTGACTTTTACTGCTGAATGGGCAAATGCATAGCATGGAGACAAACTGTGCCCAGGGCCACATGCTTAAATGCCTAAATTTAACAGCTGGCAACAATGGGTTGATTTATCAATCAGAGTTTTGCTAGTTCACATTAACTCCATACACATGAATCAAGCAGATCAGGCTTTTTACATGATGGTTCATCTTCCTGAATTGAAGATTCTATTTAATTCTTTAATCAATAATAGTTTGCACAGCTTTTTTAAACATCCTCATCAATTTGAAACTTGAAGATATTAATTCTGCTAAGATCGACAAGATGCAAATGCTCTTACATCAACATTTTGTGCTGTTCTGAAATTGCCTTTTCACTTCCTTCGACAATTTTTGGCAGATTCTTCATTTCAGAGATGTAGTTTGGTAAATGCTCTTCTGGATCATAGTCTCCCAGCTCAGCTGCATCACAAAAGAAACAATAGCAACAAAACTTACCAGGACCACCGATTACAGCTTAAACCTAAAAGTATTTTCACTTATTGCAATATATTTATTGCTCACTTGAAGCCATTTTCAGTCGACATCAAATTAATCAGCGAAATAGCATAGTCGTCATCATTACCAGCATTTTAAACCAGAGTAATACCAATCGCATCATATCAGAACTCAACATTCACACATACATTAAGTAGATCTCTTTGGAAATGCAGGATTGTAATTGTAAATGTGATCAAAGCACTCCTGCCATCCAGACATTGCTTCATCACAGGAGAGAATCCTCAAGATTACAGTAAATGTTACAGAATTTTCATCATGATCAGCATTATTATTAGTGTTATTTGGCTTGCATTTGGTGTGCCATTGGCTGATGCCCTAGGCATTATGACATTGGTGCCATAGAAGTTTATTGATTGGTTGATTGATTGATTGATTGATTGATTGATATTACACTAGAGATAACAGCAGTCAACAAATGCATGCACAGATGATTGATATTGCATTACAGATCACAGCAAATGCATACATTCTTCACTTAGCTTGTAAAAGTCCAAATGTACCGTAATATAAATCATGTACTGTTGTGATATATATTAATGTCTCAATACTCTGTATTCAGGATTTGGCGACAGACAGCTGCATTGTAAACTCAAAGACATGTGAAAGCTTTATCAGCCATCACAACACTAAATGTTTTCCTTAACACAAGCGAAAGATACTATACAATTCAACATGAAACAGTTGCAATAGTTTCTTAAACTTCATTGACAGCAGAAATGGAAGCCATCACTCTAACACAAAAGAATGCCAAATCCAAAAATTTTAATGCTAATGTCAGGTGAAACAGCAGTCAATTGCTCGCTCTTTATGCTAAACACTAGAATTAAGAACTAAGAATTAAGAACTAAGAATTAAGAACTAAGAATTAAGAACGTACACTGGACAACATATCCACACAATTCGATGGCATCTTCCTTGGAGCAAAGAAGACGCCCTCGCTGCAAATCCTTCTTCACCTGCAGAAATACCTGGTACCTGTTCAAAAACAAATTCTGTCAAACTAATAAATAACCTCTCCACAACAAAACCAATTATCAGTAGGTAGTCAATGTTAAAATTCATATCAAACAGATAAATACCGTGATTTTTAATAAATAACTTGGATTTTTCAGAAGCTTTTCTTCAGGCCCAACATAAAATGGTCATTATTTCAGTTAATAAATACCTCAGCTGTCAAATGATAGAAATTCTTGACAAAGAATACAGTCCTTGCCATTATATAATTAAGATAGGATATATACAGCAAATCAATAGAGAATGCTACTGATGCCAAATACTCTCATTATATTCAGTAAGGATATACGCACGCATGCACATACACACAGATATCTAAATAGATGCATATACACACATACATGTGCATGCATGTGCAAGTGCATACACGTGCATGTGTGTGTGTGTGTGTATGTGTAATGAGTCACAAAGTGGGGAGTGTAGTTTGATATAAATAGAAAAAGCATAGTGGTTAGTGGGATTTACTGTAGATCATGGTTCAATTTC
>CM030834.1:19605218-19727718 GCA_018105865.1 Metaphire vulgaris
TAGAATTTGCAGAGGTTCTGGCAAGAGAGATATTTTAGTGGGTATGCTAATTATAGTATTCCATTAGGTCAATTGTCAGCAGTTAATTGAAAAAGGCCTGATTGAAACTTGAGATAAACCAATTATGGTGGTGAATACAAGGGTGTGCCAAATGCATAATATTATTGTAATTTTACGTTCAGACCCTTCATGGGGGTTTGGAAACATGAAATTCATAGAATCCACTGAAACTGCAGAGTCAATGTGCTCTGGTGCCTACTCCTCTCCTCTTTTTCCTCGTCCTACTTAGAAGACCAAAATAGCATGTAAATGTACATGCAGTAAATATATATATATATATATATATATATATATATATATATATATATATATATATATATATATATAAAAAACTGGCTGAACCAGGTCTCAAGCATGAAATAATTAAACACTTTTACGTGAACAGAATAACATGTGCTGCTCAATGTAGAATAATTCCTACATTCATGGAAAAAGTGTTAGCTACACAGACAGGTAAAGTCTTGGTCCACCAAACAGTTACCTATTAATATAGAAAATTATTTGATTTTGCACTTGGTCTTGTGAAGTAATGACTCAGGCCTCCCAATGTGGCAATGTTTCAAACAGATCATAGAGACATAGACTGACTCTGGTCAGCCATATAGGTAATCTATGCATTTCTGCATGCATGACTGACTATAATAATTGCTAGCATTTCAAGTACATCTTAAAATAAGATTCTCTTGTGACTACCACTGTAGGAACTGTTGCAGCTGCTGCTGACATAAATATTTAATTGAAAATGACTTTTTTTGCTTTACTGACTACTACTGTGACTAGCAAAAAAGCCAACAGCTACGGCACTTATTTTGAAATGGAGGTAAAACTACCGGTAGTCAGTTGCCAATTAAGAGAATAACTAACTGAAATAAAAAAATTTAGAAACTAGTGAATGAAACAGAATTTAGGGGGCCCATGACTGGAGGAGAAATGTCAAAAGGGCATATTAGCAATACCTCAGAGGAACTTATCCAGATTGTCAGAAGCATCAAAAATGAGTCTATAAAGAACAAAAAATGTGGTTGCACATTGTTTTAATGCTGGCCATCTTCTAGGCCTACTCAAATTTCTAACTTTAGGCCTACAAGCAAAAAAGCTGGTTTCCAAGAACACATATTCAAGAGCTAGCAAAATGTTCACAACCATAACAATTTAGTGGTCCCAGAAAACTATTAAACAAAGACTTTGTAGGCCTAAGCTATTGAAGGGCCTAGGCACTGGGCTATAATCTATTGCAAGACTGGCACCAAAATGTCTTCCCTTGTGCGTCATGCAATCTGTAGGCCTATTTCATTCAGTATCAACTATCAACTGTGTTCCAGTATGAACTCAAATGCTTCATTAGCCATTAATACTATTGCTAAAATGCTAAGCCACAATATGTCAAACAAGTGCAAGTGTGTTTTGGGTTACAACAAGTGCCAAACCGGTCTTCGCGAAAATTATACGCAACATTTTACAGAACTTCACGGCTGCAATTAAGTCAGCATTCGGTCATTCACTGCATTTTACAGATTTCCTGTTCAGAATCAATGTAGCGAGCACGACAAAAGGACCAATAATTCGACGAACGCGTGTCTGGACCGGGAGAGGGAAGTACGTCGTCAGTCAGTCTCGGTCCCTATGACCCCCGATCCCTTCTGCCTCCGGCCTCCGGTCCCTTCGGGTACCGGTCCCTTGGGTCGCCTAGCAGACCGAGAGGGAGACGCGGCGGCGGCATCTAAGGCTGCTCACCTGGTAGGTGACGGACAGCGGCGGCGAATCGTCGAGAAACTGAACGGAGCACGAGTAGTGGATGTCCTCGAACGCCCGGGTTCGCTTCTTCAGTCGAAACTTATTCTTAAACATGATTCTTTGATTTCTTTCTCTCTCTGTAATTTCTCCAATAATTAAATCGACGATCACGACGCTTTACTGCCGACGATCATCTATCGCGGAACGAGGCTACATTCAGACGATGACGTCACTCGGCGTGAAATACGTGGAGGCGACGCGTCTGCCGCCATCTGTCGGGTAAATGTGCGCTTCCAGCGGTAGGCCTACATGACACACCGCATTAGTCATCAGACTCATCACACGGTAATAGCAAAGATGTTTAGCAGGTGCTGCTTGGAGTGCTTGCCAATGTTGCCATCGTCTTTCAATTCGTTTCGTTCGACTTTCTCGTAGATTTTATTATTATTATTATTATTATTATTATTATTATTATTATTATTATTATTATTATTATTATTATTATTATTATTATTATTATTATTATTATTATTATTATTATTATTATTATTATTATTATTATTATTATTATTATTATTATTATTATTATTATTATTATTATTATTATTATTATTATTAGGCCTATCGTATGCTTCATGTGCTGAAAGAAGTCAGTCATTTGACTGCGACATCGTTAGCTGAGTGTAACGTCTGAAGACCGCCATCCTCGAGTCTTGTTATAGGACGAGAGTCAACTATAATTATGATTCGATCATTGTTTGCACTTCACCGCAGACACACAGACCAGAGATGTGCGGATCCAACAATTTTTGGACCGCGGAAAACCGGTTCTGCCAGCTTTGGATCCGCGGAGGATTCGCATCCGCGAGCGTTTCCGATATCAGGAACCGCGGATCGATCGAGGATCCGAATCCGCAGATAGCAAATAAATGAGGTCTTTTACTATACCTTCACCAGGCACATAGCTCTATACAAATTGACATTTATAATAATAATAATAATAATAATAATAATAATAATAATAATAATAATAATAATAATAATAACAACAACAATAATAATAATAATAATAATAATAATAATAATAATAATAATAATAATAATAATAATAATAATAATAATAATAATAATAATAATAATAATAATAATAATAATAATAATAATAATAATAATAATAATAATAATAATAATAATAATAATAATAATAATAATAATAATAATAATAATAATAATAATAATAATAATAATAATAATAATAATAATAATAATAATAATGGGTTTTGTAATTACTGACCTGCAAAAGTCTTGAAATAAGTCTGCTTTATTATTTTTCCGTACAGCGGCACTTTGCATGTCACATTGCCCTGATATGCCTCCTTGTCTTTATAAAAAATTAGAGTGATCGAAATTCGATCAGAACAACTATGCAAAAGGCAGGTTTGATGCCTTATCTCTACTATGCATAGAAGCAGACGTGTTACGTAACATAAACTTTGAGGATCTGATCAAAGACTTTGCAATTTTAAAAAGTACGAGAAACCCTTTTCAAATCTAAATGAAGTGGAAGTATGCGAAGTTAAACATTTGGGTTGGTTTGGAAAGTTAGTGGGTTGGATTGGGTTTGGGTTCTGAAAATCGACCCATGGACAACTCTGCCTAGGACTCGTGCGGGCCTGGGGCGGCTCCCCCCCTCGACCTCTCGCTACGCCACTGAGTGGAGACGAAAGGATAGGATCCAGGTGTTAAGGGCAGAAGAAACTATATTGAGAAGTCTAAAAGAATAGGACCAGTGTTGCAACAAACTCCGGAGAGGCATCTAAGACTTACTGGATATGTCATAAATAAATCTGCGATGGATCTAAGTTTATATATATATATATATATATATATATATATATATATATATATATATATATATATATAATAGTGTATGTCTCAAATCTCAATCGTTGGCGTAGCCACGGAGGGCACGGGCATTCGAATTAAAGTCACTTTTAAACGAAATCATCATAAGCAAATATATAAATTAGACATCCTGGCGAACTGGAAAATCCTGATATAAGCCTGCCTCTATACTGTCTACCATTGTACAGTAATGTTACAAAATAACAGCAAAGAAATTCTCAAAAGAAGCGAAGCATCGGGCGATGTTAGCAGAAGCCGTTTAACAGCAAACTGTAGGACTATAGAGTAGGCTATAGACGAACGCGTCGAAACAGACTCTTAAACGACTTAAAGTCAGTTTTCGTAAGTGAACAATAGTTTTGTAGTGAACTGGTTTAGCCTATTGCTGCCCGTCATGCACTATGATGAGGAAAACTATAACGAAGTCACTGAAGATAGTTATACAGCCTGGAACTAAACTAGCTCACGGTCATGGGCGTTCCCTCTCTTAAAGTGTCAGACCGTCTTGCTGTTAGAAGTTGTTGCTGCTCCGCGAAACCGAGGGAACGCCCAAGACCACCGTTGCCCTAGACAGGGTTAGGTTGTGCCAGAGAGGGAGAAAGTTATGGTGCTTGAGACAGACCTCTCATCCACTTTTTATCCAAGTTGACGCCAATGTGTACACGTGAACCTGTTGTTAGCAGGCTAATAAATCATGGATATGAGACGTATAGGTTAAAAATAAACAGAATCATAATACAGTACAGTGAGTGGACGTCTTGGTCATAAACTTAAATCACGTCAAAACGAAAGCAGACAATATTATCAACGCGATCGAAGCATTCGCTTCAACGCATAGACGACGGTCCACATTATTATTAAGACAAGCAGTCAAGATAAGCGATAAAAAAGCATGGCTTTAAGACTGCGTCAAAGAAAAGGCGAAGATCAAGTTGGATGTTCTTTACGATACTCTCGATCACAATCCCTCATCTTCAAGATACGTCGAAGGTAATGTACATTGTACAGTACAGTATAGTCGTCTACCAACACAAATCTTCCGTCCGACTTCGAGACAGCCAGCGTACAGATTTTGAGTGCCAGGCACGCGCAGTCACCTAGCTGAGCTGTCTCTGTGACAGTGGCCTAGCCAGAATTCCGGAATAGGGGGTAATATCAACATCTTTTATTAAGAAAGTCTTGACGAGTCGAAAACGTCGTCGTCGCCCTGTGAACTGTTAAAAAGTTCGTATAGGTTTAATCAGGGTTCTCATTGAATGTGTTTGATGTTAGAGTGTAAGTGAGTAATTAGATACCAAAGGGAACATAGTTACAGTAAAACGGTATCATAAAATAATAAATTCATAAGATCGTTGTCCAGAGGGTAAGGCTATATAGTCCGAAAAGGGGAGGTGGGACCCCGCGCCCCGTGGCTCTGTGGCACTGAAAAGATCGACTGTATTAACACCAGTGGCGTAGCCAAAGTTCCAGAATATGGGGGGCACATCGACATTTTCAGGTAAAGTCTCCGACAAGCAAAAAGGTCGTCAAAGAGTTTTTCACGCATTCACGTATTCTTTGATCATGCTACTTACTACCCCTCCAAAAATTCTGAACGGTTTAGCGCAAATTTCATGACCGGTCCCAAGCAGGATTGTGGGGGCGACCCCAATGATTAACACCGTAAAACTAGTATGTCTAATACAGAATGGGTTGTTTTTACGCAGTGGCGTAGCGAGGGCATCCGGCGCCCGGGGGCAAAGTCTACCGCTGGCGCCCGAACACTCTGGTGACGAGCGAAAAAGGTCGTTACATTGTTCTCGGCGCCCCTCAAGTCTTACGAGCGCCTCTCTTCATAGTAGTGCTGACGAGCAATAAAAGGTCGCCGCACATGTTTCTTCTTCTTTATTATGCATTTCAATTACCCAAATACCCAATTTTGGCGCCCCCCCACCTCGGCGCCCGGGGGCATATACCCCCTGCCCCCTCACTACGCCACTGTTTTTACGTTATACAATTAGCATATCCTTACATGATGCTCTATTGACCAAAATCAAATGACCTTAGAAATTATGTACTAAGAAGTAACAGCGTAAATGTTTACATGTCGCAAAATGTGACTGATTTATTTCAGAATTATTCACGGCCTGTGGTCTGCCTGTGCTTCTGATTGAAGTTGATTATCTTGACGTCACCGTGGGCCGTTCCTACGAAGAGCCGACGGCTGGTTTTGTCCATCGACAGACGAACCGGTTGACGGATGGTCTTCGGTTCGACCACCGGCGACGACCGGACGATGCCCGACGCCGAGGACGACGACGACGACGACGACGACGGACCCACGTCCAGCTTCAGGACGCCGTGCCCGTAACGGTTGGCGACGAGCAGACGGCGTCTCCGGCAGGCGTCGGGTGCGACGTACGAGATATTGTGCGCCGAGGAAACGCGTCGGTAGGTGGCGCCGCCGCCGCCGCCGCGGGAACCGTTGAATTCGACGAAATACAGAACGTTCGTTTTCGACGAAACGACGAAGAAATTCGACGCGATCTGAACCATGCATGTGGGACGGCTGCCGGGAATGCAGATCCGGCGAAGTTCCGTCCAGCCGGGCAGCTCCTTGTACTCCAGAATCGTGTCCGTCGCGGGACAGCCGATCAGGACCGACGAATCGGACGTGACGGACAGATATTTGTAGCCGACGGCGACCGGTAAGCGTCTCGGCTTTGAGTTCTTCGACGGTTGCGCGACCTTGAGGCCGAAGACCACCTGTTTCGTGTGTCCGATGTAGAGCGTCTGCTTCGGTGCACAGGCGCCGAGATCGGTCGGCTGCTGAACGCCGTCCAGCTGAAGAGGCGGGTCGACGGGACGGAGGGTCCGCAGGTCGTAGCGTTCCAGGCGACTGGACGCCAGTCGTAGGACGTACAGGCGATCGAGAAGAACGGCGATTCCGACCACCGATTCCTCGCCGGCGATCGTATCGACTCCACCGCCGACTGCGAGGCCCTTCCCTCTGCGGTCATTCTGTTGCTGTTGTCGTTGTTGTCGTCGTCGTCGTCGTTGTTGATTTTGTTGTAGCGTTGCATCGCCGCGTTGCCCCGTACGCGAGTCGTGACTGACGATTTTAGTTGATACATCTTCAATGATAGAATAATTATTCTCGTTGGTAGGAATGACGTCGTTGTCACGCTGTAGACCGTCATTAACAGTGTTCCAATAACCGTCTTCGTGTCTGCGATCATCGCTGCATTCAAACAAATCAACCGATCCATCGTCGTTACTTTTACGACTCTCTTGTGCCTTTAGGTTTTGCTGATTGCTTGCGATGTCCGTGCTGTCGATAACCTGTATTGCTTCCAGTCGCATCGTCGCCGTCACGAGCGAATCATCCCCAGCTGGTTGCACACTGGACGGCGAGTCTTTGCCACAACTCGACTCTGTCGCCAGGTGACTCGCGAGCAACTCACCTCTGTCGTTAGATTCTCTGACTGTAATGTCTCCAAGAAGGTTGATCTCACCTACTTGCTTCGTCGACGGAGTAAATGTGAGATCTGGAAGATACGTGGTTTCAACGACGGACAGCGCGCTTGAAATTCGTCACCCGTCGTCAACAGCCGAGACGAGCGGCGGATGACATCTGCATGAGCGCCGAAATTTTCAATTGCCGACAGAATTGCTCAAAGGTTTCCAGTTCTCGCAGCTTCGATTCAACGTCTTTGGCAGACAACTCAACCGGGGCGGTGAACCGGGTTTCGTAGTCGTTTACCGTCGCAAGCAAGCTCTTCTCCTGGCGTCGAATGCCGCGGACGACGTCCTCGGCTCTGACGGCGATCTGTCTTCGGATATCGCGAACCGTTTCACGGAACGATTCGAGGCGTCTGTGCAGCTCCTGTCCCGACGCCCGAAAGCGGAACGAATTCTGCGAAAGGTTTTCGACCAGTCGCTCGATCTCCCGTCGACAGTCGTCTGCCTTTTCGCGGACGTCTGCGCAGTCGTGTGTCCGGTGTCGGAGAAACGCACAGCGCATGCAAATCGACGCGTTGCAGTCGCGACAGTAGAAGACGACTTCGACGGTCGGATGGTCGGCGCAGCAGTACTCCTCCTCCTCCTCCTCAGCTCTGACGACGACCTGCGACGTGCAGACGTCTTCTTCGTCTTTGCCGTCGACAGCAGCAGACGTCTGCTTGGCGACGACGTCGAGCAGGTGGGCGAGGAAATAGTTGGTCGGTAGGTGCGCAGAGGTGCCGTTTGGAGGTAGCGCTGTGGTCTGTCGACAGATGGGACACGTCAGTCGGTCGTCCGGAGTGCGGAAAAAACGATCCAGACAAGCGAGACAGAAGGTGTGCTGACAGGGCAGGACCTTCGGCTCGTTGAATGTTCCGAAGCACACCGGACATTCGATCAACTCCTTAGGGAAACGCAACTGTAGCGTGTCTTCTTCGCCAGCCATACCTGTACATTCGTGGAGACAAATGCCGAAACAAATGACCAAAAACGTTCAAATCTTCCATTAAAATACGACATCAGAAATTATCTAAGCATCGAGATATTTTCGAAACCGTTGAGTGTCGATGAAACCATAATATATGGAGATAATTGCAGCATAGTATAAGCAAAATTTTCTAAATCTTTATCATTTTGATATCGGTGTCATAACAGCACCTGGAAAATTCTGAATGTTGTCAAACAGTAAGTAAGTAAATAAACACGAAATTTCTATAGCGCTGACCGAAAGCTTGGCGCAGTGCACCAGCTTACAGTAATCACGAGCGAAAGTAGAAAAGCTCCATTCGGGGGACTATTCTGCTTTTCTTCGGTAGTCTGTATTGTTTCATCGTCTCTACTATCAGTTATATATGTCTCAAACGAAACTAGGCAACATCGAATACTGTATTATCTCATTTATCTTACTGTCGATTCTGTCGCAGACTCCAAATAATACTTTAACACAGTCTTCGAATTTATCAGTTGTAAGACTAGTTAGAAACTTCACTTGATTATTTATCAGTTGTAAGACTTCTACGAAAGAAACAGTTAGATAACTATAACACTTGATAGAAATGGCTGATTCGACTTATAAAAAGCGACTGGACCATGGACTCCAAACGATACTATTCTCTCTCTCTCTCTCTCTCTCTCTCTCTCTCTCTCTCTCTCTCTCTCTCTCTCTCTCTCTCTCTCAGCAATTAAAATCTTTCGACTGAGGCGTCTTCGTCACGGATCTTCGTCGAAATACTTGCCTTTTTTGCTGCAGTGAATAAATCAATTCCACCGTTGTTATTATTAACGCTCTATGGCGACCAGTTGAGCCGCTCGTCCATTTTTCTTAGCGCCTAATGACACTAGTATATATGCCCGCAGTAGGCTATATATTTAGATTTACTCTCGTCCATCTGAGTTCTTGCGGAGCTAAACACAGGCTGTTGCTATACGCCTAACCGAAAAGTGGCAACATATACCTACTAGTCACTGGCGTGCAGAGAGTGGTGGGCGCCCGAGGACAAGTCGATAAAAATATTTGAGAGCAGAAAATGGTCGCCTAGTCAATTGTGGTGCCCCCATCTGGTCGGCGCACGGGGCCACCGCCCCACCGCCTCCCGGCCCCTCTGCACCTGAACACTGCTACTATATATAGTTTAACGGCCCACGCTCTCGTGTGCCGAGGGCGCATCACGATCTGAAAGAAATATATTTCCCCTGCAATTGAGCCTCGCATTTTACTGGCTTCCCAATCCGTCATCCCAATCTATCGGCTTGCACGACTGTAGGCCTATTGAAAGCGCATGAGGTATTTTTTTAAAAAATTAATAAGTGATAAAAATGTAGAAAGTCGAAGCTGAGTAGAGGCAGTTCAAGTCACTGTCACTTGGGAACAGTGTTAGGCCTACATTATGCTACATACACCCTGGATATGGGGAGATTATCTCCCCAAAGTCTTAGATTCGCCCAACAACAGAGACGTCATTTTACTGTTTTTCCAGGGGGCAAGACACTTTCGACCTCACAAGTTGCAAGTTTCCGAAAAAGTTGACGACCTACCTTTTGTTGTTTGTTTGCTTGTCAGCCGTTTATACGGTTAGTTATTTCAGATTACTCGATATAAGGCGCTCCTTTATGACATGTAAAAACTAAATACTAAATAACACAAGAATATAAAAACAATTTCCTCAAAATCAGAGGGGGCAAATGCCCCCTCCCCCAAATGACGTCCCTGCCCAACAAATTTGCATCCCGTTGTGTAATACGATGCCAATTTCTCACCACCACCCCCGAAACCACACCCTCCCCTTCGAACTGCCACAAATGCCCCATGGCAGAGGAGAGTGCATGTATGCAACTCTGCTCGGAAGACATGACGCTAGCCTACATTTCGATGTTCTCCACTTCAACCGTGCTGAGTAATTTGACGGAAAGATAGCATCATTCTAGAAAAGTTTTCCTTTTCTACGACAGTAACTAATAACTGATGTACGAATGGCGGTCTCGGCTAAACGCGAACTTTATATACAAGGTCGCCGAATGGTACCTGAGACTTAGCCTACGGTCACGTACCTAGATCTACAGTATTTGGCATGAAAAATAAAACAGTCGCTGCTCAAATGAGGGCAGGAAAAGTGTGACAATTTAAAATAAATAAGCCTAATTAGGCCTATTTTTAGTTACAATTCACACATTTGCATTAGCAAAGTAATGGTTTCATTTTTAAAATACTACTACTGTGTAAAGCCAAAAAGCACTTGAAGCGACTAGAAATTACTAGCCTTATAAGCCTACGTCGTTGAGCTAAAGAGATAAAACGTCTCCAAATCAATATTTATTATAGAAAAGCAAAGCGGATGCCATTAATCTGTAGCGAAACACGTCTTGTAAAGCGACGTGTCAGACAAGAAAAATCTTCGAAATCTTGATTAGTTTTCTAGAAATGCATGGACAGTAAAATATCCTATGCAAAATTTTAATTTTAAACGATTTCAGTGTCATTATAAAAGTCTGCGTTGTTCCTTGTGTCGCAATAGAAGATTAACGATTTCTAGTTAGACTTACCGTTCTTAGCAGAAAATACAGTATACAGAACATTGAAAAACCATAATTCGTGTATTCTACAGTCTCTCTCTCTCTCTCTCTCTCTCTCTCTCTCTCTCTCTCTCTCTCTCTCTCTCTCTCTCTCTCTCTCTCTCTCTCTCTCTCTCTCTCTCCATATTGTTATTTGATTTGTGTTTGCTAAAGTTTTCAGTTGCGAGTTCTGGTCATATTTTAATGAATTTAAATCGAATCGAGGAACGAAGTCGGATCAAAACATAATTCAAAGTAAACAGAGCCTCTGTTCCGTGTACAATAAGTACAAAGGTATGCATTATTCCAACTGCAATAGGCCTAACTACGCATAGACTAGACTCGAAAATATTATAGGCCTATAGGCCTATATATACTGTATACATATACTGTATATATACAAAGGGGCGTCATTTGGGGGGCAGGGGGGCAGTGCCTCCTCTCTCAAGTAAATGAAAAAATTAACGTATAATGTATTAAATAAATAAATGTGAAATTTTCAAAAAACCGCAAAAATTGCCAAAACATTTGCCAAAGAATATTTTAAAAATTGCAAATTTGCCAAAATTGGCACAAAATTGCCCAAAATTGGTCAAAAAATTATCTCACCCCCAAGAAAAGTGTGAAATGGCGTTACTGTATAGGCCTAATATATATATATATATATATATATATATATATATATATATATATATATATATATATATATATATATATATATATATATATATATATATATATATATATATATATATATGAAAAGCGTATAGGCTTTTACATTTTGACTAGAAAGATGCTCGCTTCGCTCGCAATCGCTTCGCTCGCAGTGCAGGATAATACTAATCCAATACCTATACCTAATACCCAATCAAAACAACATTTCAATGATCGCCACCTAGCCAAGCTCTGCGCCACGTAATAATTGGCCTATGTACGTTAAAATCACGCAACTGTGGCCATTTGTGACGCTGTACGCGTATTTTTGTGTACGTTAAAATGTACGTTGCAACTGATCAGGCTGCGAACAATTGTTACCAATAAACGTCGTCTCACGCCCAGCCCTCTGAAATGACTGGACTAAACCGTGTTAAACTACGAACAATTGTTACCAATAGCAACGTCGTCTTCGAACATCGTCCACCAACGCATCGCGACGTAAGGACTAAACGGTCTAAACCGTCTACCAATAGTCAACCAATCAGAGCGCTTGAAGGTAACAGACAGACGTACAGATAAGGATCTTAATATGATAGATAGGTGCTTAACAATGATAAATGGGCTTTTGTATCGCACACGCAACACCGGAACGTGTTCAACAAATAACGCGTGATTTTGTTTGTTTGCATATAACGATTTCCATTCGATGAGAGATGACTTTTATATGCCGCACTGTGTGCGTTCGACTTAAAACCTTTCTTGCCCAGTTAGAACGACAGCTAACTGCCTGCAAACTGTCGTCATCTGCACGTATCGGTCGACGAGCTCGTCTAATCTCGAAATGGTAGAAAACCGCATGTTGGGCATTTAACGTATTGAAATTTACACGGCGAACGAAATTCATTAATATTCAAGTCATACATAGCCTAATCCGCAGGTTTATATACCGAAAATAAATATATTTAAAGAAAGAAATGTGTAAGAAGTTATTTTAGGACCCCTAGATTTTAATTTTGCGAGTAGGGCCACCACCTTGAACTTCTTGAAGGTGGCCCCCTAAATTTGAATTGTCCTGGTGGGCCCCGGGACAAATGCACCAGTTGTCTCATGGTAAATCCGCCACTGGTAGTAGTAGTGTCGTCATCATCACATCTCAAAGGGACTGTCCATTTGGGGGTCAAGATGAAATTGACGTCAACAATTTCATCTTTTACAATAAATTTAATAAATAAAAATATATTAAGTTTAATTTAATAGTAGGTGTATTGGTCCTCCATGGTGCACACTCGCTCGTCCGTCAATAGCCCCTCACCACTTTAATTCTTAATAGTTTGCGCTTTTACCTAGGGAGTCATATATAGTCTAGTCTTGCGTCATCGTAGGCTATGTTTGTTTTTACAAAATTCCATCGTAGACTTTTATCGATTATAGTGAAAAATATTTTTACTGGTAGGCCTAGAGGTGGTCAAATCTTTAGACATAGTTTCATTAGGGAGGTCACTGAAAGTTTGATAGAGGGGGTTACAAATTGCCTAAACATTTTGACATAATTAATGGACGGCCCCTTGAAAAGGAGGGTCAAAGTTTTTTTACATAATTTGGCGAGGTCACCGACTGTTTGACTGTTGTAGTGTTGTTGATAAGAGGGAGGGTCAAAAATTGCCAAAAGATTGCTAACGTAATTAATGGACAGTCCCACAAATGAATTGGATTCGTCTTCAACTCTGACTCATTGTTAACTGTGATGAGCTCATCTTCCTTTTTAAAATTTATTTCTGTCACACTAAGAGCTTTAGCCTATCGTTGTGATGTCGTGCATCCCAGCAGGTAATTTATTTTCCCTCGACGTTTTACAGTGGACTGGGTGTCTCATTTCGTTAGGCGTTATAGAATAACGAAATGCGTCGACGGCCTTAGGGTCTTTTGAAATTCGATAGGAAGTAGCCTATGCCACAAATCATCCAACTTCCTCAAAAACGTGCAAATAGCTTAGCCACTTCCTTGTTCTAGTCTTAAATCAAGTTTGAAGGTTACTTGAAGCATGTCGGACCGAAAAGTATTTCATTTGGACTGACTGGAGTAGGCTAGCCACGGGCGGTCGGGGGCCCGGCCCTGTATTCAGATCGGGACCGATCGTGAGACTAGTCTAAAAGCGGGGAGTAGTTGCGTTGCGGGGGTTAGGGGGCGGTATTTGATTGCGGAAAACGCGCCAGATATCAGACTTTAAAGCATTTGAGATTACGAACTTTTTCGCTTGTCAAGACTTTTGGCCCGAAAATGTCTATAAGTAGGCCTACCCCCATTCTGGAATCCGACGTTGTTCCAAGGTCGACACCTTACAGTGGCGGCTCCGGGATTTGGCAAGTGGCGGGGACGTTGGGGTGGCACCTTCTAAGCATGGAGGACCATGCAACCATTTATTGATAGGTAGGCTATGTAGTAGTAGGCTAAGTATAGGGTCCCAACAGGGGCCACTGGGGCTAGGCATTCAATAGGGGCACGGGCCCCCATGTGGAGCCGCCACTGGTACAGCATGGCGTAACCTTAAGGTTTGTGTTTATTCTAGGCCTTCTTAGGGGGGAATTTCCCCCAAAATTTTGAAAATCCCCCAATTTTTTAGATGTTGGCTGAGGAATGGAAATCCCCCCAAACGTGTGGAAACTTAAACCTTGCCCCCAAACATTTCAAAATCCCCCCAATGTCAAGGGGCTAGAATAAACACTGCTTATGATACACGTAAGAGAGTATAGGGCTTCTTACGGATTGAAAGAGAGCAGCGTCTTCACGCTGAATACACAGTAAGATACCCAGTGTCGGCTCCACCGGGGGACCAGAGGGGCCGTGCTCCCCTATTGAGTGCCTGCCCCCCAGTGGCGCCCCAGTTGGGACCCTATACTTAATGCTACATACATTAAACAACAAATGGTCCCCCCATGATTAGAAGTTGCTACCCCAACGGCCCCCACTTGCCAAATCCTAGAACCGCCACTGAAGATACCCATAGTAATGTTGTAGAATAGTATTGATATGATTATTCCTGCTTACTCTGACAGGAAAACCGTTAATATCGAAAGTGCTTACAGTCGCCGGTCACTATATAGGCTACTGTAGAATGAGTCAAATAAACACTAAAATTACAAGTCATGACTATATATTTTATTTATTTTCCATTGCATAGTAGTTCGTTGTAATTTAAACGTGAATTGATCATTTATACAAAGTAGCTAAAGCGTGAAAAATTAATTTGAATATCAAGTTAAACTATAAAATTCGATAACCTAATAAAGGAGCCACAGACCGCAGAAATTTGGCTGAAAAAGTGGGGTCGAACCACTAGGGTATATCTTTCCCTTCCCTAGTCTAGCCTCTCAAAAAGTGTAGGGACTCGAGCCTAGCGGTCTAAATTAGGGCTGCGCTAACCGAGTAGTTTAGGAGTCGAGTAGGAGTCGAGTAGCTTAGCGAGTACTCGAGTACTCGCGTAAAACCGGAAATACATGATTTTTGCGTCTTGGCCCTCATTTAACCAAAGCAGAACGCTAGATACAGTTACATATCAATTTTTCGGATATTGAAGCGTATTCAAGTGTAGTATAACAGAAGTTACAGAACAGAAACTATTTTGCCGGTAATAATGGTAGGCCAAATTTTAATGAAATTCTTTGGTTATTCTTTATTTATCTATTCTATTCCTTATTTAGTTATTCTATGCGAGTACTCGACTCCAAAAAAATTACTCGACTCCAATGTATCAAATCATGTATTTCCGGTTTTACTCCAATTTGGAGTCGAGTACTCGCGTTACTCGAGTTACTCGGCGCAGCCCTAGTCTAAATGAAGCTTATGCCTACTCCGCGATCTTGTCATTATTTTCAGAGGTTGGTTGGCTCGGTTATTAATCGGTTAGCAAATTAACCGAAAAAGGGCAGCAAAAACTTAAAAACGCCGAGTGGCAACACTGTTGGCCGGAAGAGTAAATTCACAAATAAATAAATAGAAGCGGAGTCGGAAGATGTTGCCGAATTTGGGGTTAAAATCATCGCATTTTACAGTAGAAATCGAGATCAGTCGAAACATTTGGACATTTACGCGGACTTAAGCCCTGTTGCTGTTTAGTAGCCCGATTTATTCGTATTGTGCAATATGCAAGTTCAGAACTTAACGCGAATGTTGGGTACTCTGGGTTTGGGTCTAAGGTTGTCCCTAGATTAGACAGTGTCATTTTCTGGGACTGCATCACGTTGTATCCTAGTTGTCACGGATTTTGAACCGCGTGTTACGTCTCTTTAAAGCGCAGAATAGAAATTTGTCATATCTTTGTATTAGAATGAATGATGCAGAAGAATGAACTGGGTGGTCTGATGTTAACGAATTATTGTTGGATAATTCGCTCTTTGCAGAGCTCTGCCTTGTCATATTTTTTGCATACGTTCCATTCTTTCTACGTCACACTGCAAAATATCCAACCTCAGATTACCTAACATTAGTCACTAGTAGAGCTCTCTCAATCTGCCTCATTAGCTCTCTCAGTAGGGTGTTAACTCTGAAACTGGGTTCAATACCTGCTCGATGAAGAAATTTATTTCTCAGGCAGTCACATGTCTGCTGACACGAAGTGGAAGTTAAAATGGTCTTTGTAATGTATCAATGTTTACTGTGCTCTTATATGTTGGCAGCAATAGACATTGAAACTGTAGTGGCGGTCTATCAATACCTGACAGAGCAGCCACACAAAGTAGAATATTCTTTGAATACATTTATATTTGCATTTGCTATTTAGATGGCAATTTTTAATATTTACCTTTGTGATTTATGTGCATTTATTTCTGTCTTGGACTGTTTAGAAAACTTGCTGGTCGAACTGTCTTCATCACCGGTGCCAGTCGTGGTATTGGAAAAGCAATAGCTCTGAAATGTGCCAAGGATGGAGCAAATGTCGTTATAGCAGCAAAGACAGTTAAACCACATCCAAAACTGCCAGGAACCATATACACGGTCGCTAAGGAGTGTTAGTTTTAGTTTCAAATATTTGAATTTTACATGCTTTACGGTGATTACTCAGAAAAGTAAATCTGAAGATTTATCTCTAGGCCTTAGCTAAATGGTAAAGACACTTGCACAGAAATGCTTACCGGTAATAGCATTTGTTAGATTTTTTAAAGAAAGAAACAGTTACTAGAAAAACTGCAATATTGTATTAAACCATTAGTTGAGATGTATTGACTTGTAGTTTTTTTTCACAATTTGTTTAATTATGTAATTTTCAGAGCTGTTGTACAGAAAAATTGAGTACAATTGTTATTTGTAATTCTCAAATAATGAGCAGTGTTCAGCAGTCTAGTAAGTAATTAAATAGCCAAGGCATTTGAAAAGGCTAAAAATGTTACATGCAAAGTTAAGAGGAAATTTTGATATTTTTTAGCATTATTTAGTGCATTTTTGTGGAATATATTTAAGAATTTCTAAGCTTTCTAAGTCTTTGACTTTCATCATCAGATGCAAGTTTAACTAAATCCTTGATATTAAGTTTATATTTGCTTCATTCATATTTGCCCATTACTTGTACTCAGCCCAAAACTTGAAAATTTGATATAGCAGTAATTGCACTGAATTACAGTGAATGCATTCAATGAATGCGTCTTGTAGTGGAAGCGGCCGGTGGCCAATGCCTACCATGTGAGGCTGACATTCGAGAGGAGGAACAGGTGAAGAATGCTGTTGAGGATGCCGTGAAACGATTCGGAGGCATTGACATCTTGATAAACAACGCCAGCGCGATCCATCTAACCGGAACGGAGCAGACGCCGATGAAGAAATTTGACCTTATGTTCGGAGTCAATGCGAGAGGCACATTTCTGTGGTTTGTCCTGTTGCAATTTAGGATTTTTAGTAAGGCATGATTTCATTCAAAGACTTAATGATTAATGATGTTTGTTAATTGGTGTTCGTTTTGCCTGTGATCAATATATGTTTGATTGTTGAGTTATATTATTAATCTTTTTGATTCAACAGTTCGAAATATTGCATTCCTCACCTGAAGAAAGGAAAGAATCCACACATTCTTAACATCAGTCCCCTTTAAACATGAAAAGCAAGTGGTTTAAAGATCATGTGGGCAAGTATTTTATTAGAATCATATTCATGTATTCATGTTTTTCTATGCTGCTATTCAATGAATGAATTTTTTTCTTTAATGATTTTTCCTTTTAGCTAATATTATTTTTAGTAGAAACTTTATGATGGTATTGATTTTTGAATTAACATATGCAATTAGAGTTTGTAGAGAAGCTTGTGATTTTCTCAGTTGTAAGTTTGCACTGAGAATTATCAATTGTCATCTTCTTTAAAAATAGCATTAACGTCTTAATATTGATCTATGCTATAGCAATGGAACAGCTAACATGTAGCGTGGTCTTAGAGTCAGTTTGCAAATGCATGCTTGTTTCATAGCATACACGATGGCTAAGTATGGAATGTCTTTGTGTGCCTTGGGAATGGCCGATGAGCTGAAAGACGATGGAATTGCTGTGAACACGCTTTGGCCGCGTACAGGTTTGAGAAATATCGCTTAGCAGAAGATTTTAGAGTACTGCAGCCGATTAACAGTTGCATATTTTGGGACTGTGTTATCTGCAAAATCAGATTGTTGTGCATGCTGATTGGCAACATAAAACATTTCACCAGATGATTTTTCATTTTCATGACTAGTAACTTATTTGAGCGTTTAATGTCTTCAGTGATTTGATCAAAACTATGATTCCATTTCTAATTTTAAACCAAGATACTTGACCTTCTCGGCGATGCTGATCGGCAATTTGATGCCTGAAATTCCCGTGTTGTGTGAAATAATTCTTGAATCTGCATCATTGCAAGTATTTTCGGTGAAAAATAAAGTCCACTCTGCCGTATTTGTTTTTGCCCAGCAATTTACACCGCTGCCATGGCGATGCTTGGCGGAGGCGAGGCAGTTAAGGATCAGTGCCGTAAGCCCGACATTATGGCAGACGCCGCTTATGCCATTCTTCTGAAGGACAGCAAGAGCTACAGCGGGAATTTCCTGATAGACGACGACGTTCTCAAGGCAGAAGGACTCAAAACTCTTGATGACTATAGCTACGTAAAAGGTTAGAATAGTTTTTGTAGTGGTCATTTTCCTTTCTACGTTCTATGGGGCAGGAAGTTAGCAGAGTGGTAACAACGTTGGTGTGGAGATCCAGTGGTCACAGATTCGATACCTGCTGGGGAGCCCTAAGACCAACTCGGCCTTCGCTCGCTAGAGGGCAGGCAGTGGCAAAATGAGTAGCAGTGGTATATATAATCTAGAGCTCAGTGCTGCCCTATGAGTCCTGCGAGTTCGGGGAAGGACTCTCTGACCTAGACATCCCATCTATAATGATAGGAATGTTTGCTCAAATCTGATTTTGACTATTCCATGCTGATAGTGAATAAAGTCACTCCTTAACTGTCTCCAGACTTTAATTTGTACAACATTTGGCACAGACTGTATTCGGTCAATAAAACTTCAAGATATGTTATTGGAAAATGTTATATAGTAGCATTTATTTGTTGTGTCACATTACAAAAATTATTTAGGTTATAATCAGCATTTTATTATAAATGTATTGATAGCTTGCATGCTAATATTACCGTATTCTCGACAACTTTTTGATTTATAATGTTCATTTTCTATTCGGCGCTTTGGTCTCGACTGACTGACTGCTGCTTAGATAGGTTGCAGGTTGTTGGGAAATTAATTTCTTATCACAGTTTATTAATAGAATAGGCATGTGGTGTCCCAGTATCTGCTGTTTATTCTCCACTGCAATGCATACAGTGTGTTATTGTGATCATTATTGGCAGGCCCGCCAAGAGAAATTCGGGGCCCCTGTGCAGAAAGGCCGACGGGCCATTGACAAGTCTGAAAATTCCTGATAACCTTTTTTTGCTTGTCACTGATTTTACGAAACTTACGAAACAGTGTTGCAACTCTCAAAAACTGGTGATGACTTTTTTTGCTTGTCACCGTTTTTCATGATATCCTCGTCACCTGGGCTCCCCTTTTTCTTGTCGGGTCCCTGTGCATTTAACATGGCGACCTCCTTTTTTGCCTTATTCCTGTTAATAATACATCTTCGTCATCGGCCTGGGCCCCCTCCAGGCTGCCGGGCCCCTGTGCATTTTCCCCCCAGCCCCCACTCTCGGTGGACCTGATTATTGGTTAAATATAATTATTTATTGTGTATGTCATATATTTAATTTGTGTAAATTTGAGAAAGAATTCATTAGTCATTAAATGTAATGGAAAAGGTGTATGCATTACGCAGAATAAAAGTGTGTTTCTGTTTCTGTTGGTCTGTAAATATTATTAGATGCCAAGCTGATTGGCGATTTCTTTTTGGACGATGTGGCGGAATTTGCTCCATTTGAAGTTAATCCAGGATCTGTAGCAAAACCTGCTGCAAAAAGTGAAAGCATTAGTGATCCAGAACTCGCTAAAACATTCAGTGCTATCAAGTCCCTCGTCAATCAAGAACTTGTAAAGACAGTTGGAGGATACTTTGTCTTCGATTTGAAAGGTAATAGAAATGTGGATCAGCTATTAGCCCCTTTACCGGCCATTTATTTGTAACGTAATGTAAAATGGATGCATTTGTGCGTCACGGTCGGTAAAGGGTAAGGACGACACTGCAATAATTACCTTCATCCAAATGGTACGGTGAACTATAAGGTTTCGTCCATACTTCAGTTATCGATGTTAAAAAAAATACTTGTATATCGTTTAGGGTCTATCCATAGAGTACGTACGCACTGAGGGAGGGTTGGATTTAGAAGATTTTGTGTATGTACGGTGTGCTTACGGGGGGGAGTTGAAAATATGGCTTTTTGCATACGTACATGTGGGTGAGTCCTTATTACATAATATGTATTCTTTTTTTATAAACAGCAGATAGATATTGGTTACAAATTGACCCATTTCTACCCATCTCATTTTGGTAATTTGAAAAAGCTACCAGTGTCGTCATATTGCTGAGTTGTGAATTATATTATAGAAGCCAATTTCAGTAATAATTTATAATGGTTTTGAAACAGTACAGTTCGCTATGCTTGTGATGGTCTTTGTAATAGTATGGTTATTGGGCTATGTGAGAGATGCTGAGGTCACTATGTGTAGGAGCATACTTAAACTGAATTGATGGCGAGAGACAAGAATGGTGTCTTAACGGGGCAAGATAATGAGGTTTCACTGTATTGCACTATTTATGCCATTAGATCTGCTGACAACTACGGTAAATTGTACTGTATATATAATTGATGTTTGTAGACAATGCTCCTCTCTATCTGGACTTAAAGAATGCGGGCGGAAGTGCTGGAGTCGGACAGCCACCCGAGGGGTCCAAACCAGACGTTACAATGACGATGAGCAAAGATGACTTTGTCAGGATGTTTGCTGGACAGTTGAATCCAACATCCGCCTTCATGTCCGCAAACTGAAGATAAAGGGAGACCTTGGTCTGGCCATGAAGTTGGAGAAGTTAATGAAGGCAACGCGCACTGCTAAGCTCTAGTTTTCTTGGCAGTTAGTGCTCCATGAAATGTCAAGTTCCCTAACACAGAATTTTAAATTGAATATCCCTGAATACACTTTTACATTTCCATTACGCTCAGATGTAATAGTCGAAAGATGCTTAACGAGTTAGTTTTGTTAATCACTTGGTCAATGTAAAATTATGTATACATCAGGTAATTTAATACAATGTATTGATTTTAAAATGAAGATAGAAAAGGCTTATTTGTGACTTCTGGATAAGCAAATTATGTTGCTCAAATGCATCGGATTGTGTATTTATTTTGATTACCGGTAATAGATGTTTTTAGTAATCTTTGAATAACTAGCAAGTAAATTTATGCGAGAGTAGGTCATTGAATGACATTCTGATATGGGGCTCTTTAATTCAAACTGGAAAATTTTGAAGGGTTTAACTTTGACTTATACAGTCTTAGTGCCCCATTACAGGGTTTATAGTTAACTGCATACGATTTGCTTGACATTTATTTCTTCTGATTCAGTTTTGTTTAAACTGTGCGATATACTGTACAAAAATAAATGTTCAGTGCGTTGCAAATTTGTTCTGTAGCCAGGATTTTAGGTTTGGGATGGCTGAACCCCAAGATTCACTCCCCTCCCTTCCTTTTGAGCCTGCAATGCCATTTGGGCTTGAATTAATTTGGGGGAGCTAGCATCAGGCTGGAGACTTGAGCCCCCAAGCCCATGACTAGCTACGTCCCTGCTGTTGTTACTTCACTTAACGACTGGATTGCATAGGCCCATATTGTACAATGCACATAACAGGATTAGATGAACTGCAATGCTTTAGATGCTTCTTTCCGTCTGACTGATTGATCTCTGGAATGACCTGGTCTTTTGCGGATGGATTTGAAGTACCATCGATTGATACTCTTGGGTATTTTAACTAGTGCTATAGAAGTGCATAACTACTATTATTCTGTGCAGCTAGATAGACTGGCTATATGCAGGGGCGTAGCCAGAATTTGATTTGGGAGGGTATAAATGTTTCGGGTATATAAACCTTATCTATAAACCATATAAACTACATATAACCACATATAAATCACATAAAAAACTTTAAGGTAGACTGATTTAGGAGGGTATATATACCGACATACCATACCCACCACGTCGCTACGCCTCTGGCTATATGCCGTTATGCGCATATGGATTTTATGAGCGCTAAAATGACGCCGCTGCAAAGCCTAGGTTATTTTACGGGCGAAATGCAGGTCACGACCTATCCTGTATTTAGGTTTGTATTCCGTCAATAAGAACAGTAGGCCAGAGTACGAATTAATTGCGTTGTATATTGTACCACCGATAAATGCAAATATAGAAAATGCGGAACAACAGGCTACACAACAGCTAGTATTCTGATTAAAATTGTACAATGGCATGCCAATGGGACGAATAATTCTGAGCTCTAATTTCAGGCCCGCCAGGAGCAAAAACCCGTGGCCAGGGCGTAGCCATGAATTTGATTTGGGGGTATAATGTGATTGGAGGGGGGTATAAATCTTTAAAACTTTGAAAATCTTAAAAAGCACATTGGAAATTTTAAGGTAGTCTGATTTGTGTGGGGTATATATATACCGATATATGATTTTTGTGGGGTATATATACCGATATACCTCCGTCGCTACGCCCCTGCCCGTGGCCCCAGCGATCCGTAGGGGGCCCAAGCTGGACAGAAATCATATCATTTGTCCGGAATTAATGATCATACGGTATTAATGGTTATATCGTGCAATATTATAAATGTATTATGAACGCTGTGAATGACGCTGACGGCCCCCTGAAATCGGTTGGAGACTCGCTAGCTGAAAGGTACCGGTATTAGGCCTACGTGGTCCTCTATAACGTCTTGAAAGCCTGACAAGCAAAAAATTGGGCTGTCCATTAATTACGTCAACAATTTAGTGGGGAGGGGATTTATACAAGTTTGACAGTTGTTGACAGCTAGGAGAGGGGGTCAAGAGAAGTTGACGTCAACAATTTCGTTTTTAACAAATAATCAAAAAATAGAAAATTTCATGAAATACTACTTATTACAATGGAAAAAAGCATGGCAAGAAGGTCATCACCGCGACATTTTGACCCTCGATGAGCAGAAAGGGGGAAATGGTCATCACCGCAAAAATAATAACCTTGTTATTGGGACCTAGCTGTCATTGATCTTGGGGGAGGGGTCAAAAGTTTTTGATATAGGCCTAGTTATAAGGGGGCTAACTGAAAGTTGACAGTTGTTGACAAGAAGGGGGGGGTCAAAAATGCTCAAAAATTGTTGACATAATTAATGGACAGCCCAAAGGGTCATCATCATCACTTTCACGTTTAATGTTTAAGCCTAGGCATTTTTTTAAACTGGAACTTTTTGAGGACAAACTTTCTAAAACCTGAAAACTTGAAAAAACTTTTTAGGGCCCGTGACTGCTCTGCTCAGGGTTTCGGAATTATTTTTCTCGACGGACATGTCTAATTCGAACTGAAAATTTCGGTTTTGTCGAGCAATCTTATTAAACTGCTGTGCATGTAGGCCTATCTTCCATTGCACAAGCCTACTTCGCATTAGCCTAAAGGCGTGAAAAGTCGTCATTTGTTCCAGCTGTGCGATGAGTTATCGGTTTGGTGAACGGGCAACTCTGTCCTCGACCCATTGCACGTTGGTCGAAATGTTCACAGGCCAGTAATAATAATATAATTATAATAATAGGAGAGTTATGCACTTCGATAGATCTATAGTACCATTCTTAGTACCCAATTAAGGTTATCAATCGATGGTAGGCCTATAGGCCCCTACTTCAAATTCATCCGCAAAAGACCGGGTCACTCCAGAGATCAGTCTCGTACAGCCCATGCATGACGAATTCGAGACGACGCAAATAGGTCTACAAACTATAGAAGTGCATAACTCGCCTATTATTATAATTATATTATTATTACTGGCCTGTGATGATTCTATCATAACGCAAATACAAATGCGTACATGCTTCTTGATGATGATGACGACGACGACGACGACGATGATGATGATGATGATGTCATCATAACAACAGCACAGCATGACTCGGACTTTTCCGTGCTTAGAACGTGCTGTTTGGAAGTTCGAATTTTGTGATGAAATCAGATTTATTAGAAATAGGCGAGGCGTTAACATAATTTGCCTATTTGGCCAACGCTGTTAACCGGCGCCTATTATGATTTAGCAACGATGAATGAATATGAATAACTATGAATATGGTAATAATTATAATTAATTAAAGCCATAGTGGGCGTTCCTTGAATCCTTTGTTGTTACTGCGAAACGTTTATATGTACTTCGAGAATCGTGATAGGTTTTCGGTAATCACACGTCAGCCGTTTATTGTGAACTGCCCTTCTGTATCAATCCGCAACACAGTTCCAATATTTACATTATCGTTATCTAAAGATGTGCTATCAGATTCGATGTCGTTATAATGGACTCGTTTATAGCGTTTGCTTTAACTATTAAAAACGATCATAAGGTTGAAGATAGCCTTATAAGAGTTTGATATTTATATTGTGTATCAATACGCCTGCGTCTAATAATAAGAGAACGGTTAGTCATTGCATCATTCATGAATGATTGACAGGCATTCCCTGTGAACGGCTTTTCTCCGCAATAGAGTCACTACGTCGTTGACTCTTATTAACTGGGGTTCAAGTAGGGTACAAGTATGATGTGGAATTAAAAGTTAATCTTAAAATTGGAGACGATCAAGTCCTGTCGTTAAGACAGTATTTGGTCATCGAATCGCCGAATTCTGTTCGCCTTTCGGGGGCGAATCGTTGTTGTAAACGTTTTCTCTACAACCGCGAGTGCGTTTGGCGAAACAATAGACATTGTTAATGAACAGCATCACCAGCTTGGCAGCGACAAAAGGATTTGTTTTCGGCGGATAATGGCTTTGTATTGACGACAGAGAAAGAGAGAGAGAGAGAGAGACTTTGTATTTTCGCCAGAGTTCTGTTTTTGTCGGCTGTGGCGACTGAGGAGGGTTCGTCGGCGGTGCTTTGTACTTGTACGTGTATGACGACATCCCACTTGCGATTTCACAATCCGTCTACCAGTCTTCCTTCCTCCTCCGCATTGAGCAACTATGCGTTATATCAGTGACGAAACTTCCGATAATTTTGCAATCTAGTCGACAGAGTCAAAAGCAAGTGTTCGATTTCGGAAATACCCGAAACATTGCGAGAATTAAATTGCAGCTATTCAGCCCCGTAGTTGGTTTACCAGCATTAAGCAAAGAGTAGTCGTGTTTTTAAATAAGAAGGCTTTGATCTTCACAGGTGTCTGCAGCTCAGAAAGAGGGAGTTGAGATCACAGTGTAGTTGTTGTTGATTGTAAAGTCTGCCTCTATGAGTTACACGGTGAACCAGCCTTCGAGACCGCATCCGATTTTACAGAGACCAAAACGACAAAAATGGATAAGTAATTTACAGTGTAACAAGTCTCTCGAGAGTGAGGTACAGCACCCGCTGAGTCCTGATGTCTCACTGGACAGTCTAGCTTTGTGTAACAGCAAAGATGTGGTGACTCGGACTAGATCGGTAAAAAAAGTTGGTAACTACCTCATTTTAGAAAGGATCAGCACAAATCTTATATCGCCAGAATTATATAAAGCGGTGAATGTAATCACGCAGAAAAAGTACCTGTGCAAGGCAAGTGATATATTTGATTTTTTTAAAAGTTATTTTATAAACTCATTTAGTTTCCGTTAGAGAATCTTTGTTTATAGACAGTTGTGAAGAATGATTTACCAGTAGACAGTTTATTTATCATGCTTTATATACATGATGGATTTGAATATTCCATTTCTTGCTGCCAGAGTGTTAGGTTTTCAGTATTTAATATGATGCAATGATTAATCAATGACCTAGAAGTAGAAGGTGAAATTGTTAGCCCATGGTAGTCGTGGTTTGGTTATTTTCAGCAGTCGTCAAGAGTATCGATGTATTAATCTGTGTTACTGGTTGTGCTTTTTATTACTGTTAAGGCCCATAATTTTTTTAGTAATAGCTTGCCATCAGATATGTATGTAAAGGGAATGTTATCATGTGTTTTGTTCTGTTTTCTGTAGTTCATTCATGTATGAAATTTAAACTATGCACACGTTATGACAGTATTTGGGAAATGATGCCTTGTAGGTGACCTCTATCGATCGCTACCGCAGTACGCTGGAGCCTTATCTGCGAGCAGGAGACCACGAAAACGTCAATGAAGTGCAGGAGGTGATTCTTGGCGACTCGGAGGCATACTTCTTTTTCCTTGAAAATTACGGAGACCTCCACACGTACGTTCGCGATGCACGCCGACTAAAAGAACCGGAGGCTGCGACACTATTTTCCCAGATTGTTTCTGCTGTTAAGCACTGTCACGAAAATGGAATCGTCATACGAGATCTAAAACTTCGAAAATTCGTTTTCAAAGATCAAGAAAGGTTTGTATTTTTAAAGAAAATATATGCATTTTATCATTTATGTAAGCAGTTTTGAAATGTGTTTCCATCAGTGTTGTAAATTGTTTTCAGCTTTGACATTAATCCGTTTCGAGTTTTTATTCCAAAAAAATTCTTGCTGAAACCCAGAAAAACCCAGAAATTGCCACCACACAAGACAGTTAGCAATGGTTAAAGTATTGATTGCCACCACACAAGACAGTTAGCAATGGAGAACACTGACCCATTCTTGTAGGCAACCGTCACCAAGCGACTATGGCGCACTGACTTGACTACAATCAGCCTTCATCGGGGTATTCTTTCATGGGTGCAAGACGTCATTGATCTTTTAATGCAGCTCTTGGTTGTCATTGTCATTTACCATCTCTATCAGTAGGTAATATACTACACTTTGCTCACCATTGGTGCAGAGGTGATCAAGTACTGTTCTTTCTTCTTGCTTAAAATGTTACATTAGATGAGGGTACCTACCTGTGGGAACATTGTTCCCTTTTGGTACCCATTGTTTCCAACTTATGTATTTACCAACATGCAAAATATTAAATTCTTAATAAGAATACTTTTACTTCCTTGCTCTTAGATTTAAGACATAAAATTTGATTGTATACTAGGTTTTTCAAATAGATTGTTTTATATTAAGTATGACACTTTGGCTTGTATTTTGATGACCTAAAGACACTTAGTTTTTTTTTTTTTTTTTTTTTGGATTGCTGTGCCGAGTTATAATGACTGTATGCGAGCTTGTACATTTAGCCTATGAGTTGGAAGCAATAAGCTTACTAAACTTATGAGGTTCATGGCAGCATTGGTCTTTACATTCCTATCCTGTAGACCTGTCCTCCATGAATGTGTTCACGTGCAGGTTGCTTAACCCTTTAGCCATTCGTTTATTTGTAACATAACGTAAATTGAACAAGTATTTGTGAGGAGAGGGAAAAGGGTTAATGCAAACGTAGTTATTTGGGTTCACTGCTATTAGAGTTTTCATATTTGCTCTTCATTTATGTACTGAAAGTTGTTGCATTGTTTACGATTTGAAGTGTAATAAATATCTTACATTGCTTTTCTTCTAGGACAGAGTTGATGTTGGAAGGCTTTGAAGATTCAGTAGTTCTGTCGGAGACAGAGGATGATCACTACAATGATTCTCTTACCGACAAGCACGGATGTCCTGTGTACGTCAGCCCCGAAATCCTTCAAAATTCGAGCTGCTATTCAGGCTTCCTAGCCGATGTTTGGAGTCTTGGTATCATTCTCTACACAATGATTCTTGGGTGCTATCCGTTTCACGATACAAATATCAACTCGCTGTTTTTGCTGATTCGTCATGGTCGTTACCATATCCCCGCTGCCATCTCTTCTGCTGCCAAATGCTTGATAAAAAACATTCTTCGAATGAAACCGAGCGAGCGAGCAAGTGCAGGCGAAATACTTGTTCATCCTTGGTTCAAATATTGTGAGACAAGATCATCACGATCGTGGTTGGTCGAAGTGAGAGACCAAAGCCTTGCAGTACCCGATGTAGAAAATGATTCAAGCACTGACATGATTTCATGTTAATATCTTGCACACAGATCCTAAGATGTTTCGTGGTTCTAACAGTAGCAGCTAAGACCAAGTCATTCAGAACACATGCAATGTGATTTTAATCAAGCCAGTACTAAATGCCATTATTAAATGCTATACGACTGATAGAATGTGCAAATGGTGGTGGACTACGGTTATAATAATTTCCCATTTTCCGCAGACTTCTGTTATATTAGCCTCTGATGCCTAATTCCAAAGTCTCTTTGCCGCTGATCTTCACTTTAACACCCGCTGTATAAGTGGCCGAATTTGAAATGGGCTATCATTCGCATGAAACTGTTGCATATGATATCTGAATATTTAGTTATTTCTTTGTTATTTAATTGTTGTGCTACAGATGCTGCCTACTTTTACCACTCGTAGCACAACAAACGAGAACCTGTAACTATGCAACAGACACTATTTTCCTATTTTGCCGTGGAAACAAATAAGTTAGGTGCTAGCTGTATTAATTTATTGTTTTTACAAACTGTGCTTAACTTGTCTGTGTAGAATGAACCGTTTGGTTAAAACCGTTATGAATGAAGCCACTGTCATTAAAACATTCTCAGGTAAAACTGTTGTTATTCATGACATTGCAAACATGTCTTTGAACATTTGGTGTCTATACATGTATTTAGTACAGTAGAATCTTCTAATTACGGTAACAAGCATTCCAATTATTATACTGCAGAGCTCTAAAAGCTGCTATGGTCAATATTCTGTTATACGAATTTATTACTAATAGCATAGTATTATTATATAAATCTGCAGAAACAGATATGGTTATGGGCAATGTTAAAAAGAGGAGGGTAAGTTATTATGGACATTTGATGAGGAAGTGAGGAGATTGTTCTGAAAGAGGATTTATACAGGGAATCAGAGGACAGAAGAAGAGATGGGCAGACCCCGAACAGAGAACATTTAATCACGGACCAGATTTGACACTGTAAACATAAATGAGATTTTCAAAAAATATTTGATAGAGAAATGGCTTGACAGCTTCAAAATGCACAGGACAACTATCCAGGTTCTGTTAGTGCTGCAGCCATTTAAAGAATGTTTTTCAATATAGCCAGCACATCACATCAATTAACAAATTGCAAAGTAATCAATGCACAGACACTACTTTAAAAAGCTGGTTATTTCTATTGACTGTCATGCTCTAAGCATTTGGTGTAATTATTCAAAGATTGACAAACCACAAAATTAACGGTCACAGTTAATCAAAAAACCTTCAGATGCAAAGAAACAATCGACTCGCCGACGTGGCTTGTACAACAAAGTGCCGCCTCTACTGATAAAAACTGCAAGATGCTTTAAGGCTACATACAGAAAATGAAAAACCACAATAATTACTATACAGTATACACAACACAAAGCAACCCTTAAAAATTTTTTAATGGTATCACCAAAACAGCTAACAGCCACGATCATAAAAACTCATAAGAACAAACATGAACACTACAGTTGCCCATGATCAACATAGGCAGACAAAGCAACTACCAGGTAAACTTGTACTGCCATTAACAATTACTACAGCACTGATTATGTCATTGTTTTCCACCACTTCTAACTGAAATAATGTCTTAACCTGTCTTCTTCATCAATAGATTTCTGGTATATAATTAATTTCATAAGCTTATAATGCTTCAAAGGCATAGTGGATTGGTTGGCTGTCCTATTTAAACAAATCGTTGTGCTTGCCATTGCTATTATTTTTATTAATTATCTGTCACTTCAGCATGACTGAATAGATAACTAAACAGAAAATGAAAATCATTATTCAACATTTGCTAATTGCAAAGTCAAGCCTCTAGTTGCAAAAACTAGATGTATTTTCATAGCAAATGTCCTCAAAAAACAAGTAGCTAATATTTCTTTGGGCATTGGTAGTAAAAAAAACAATACTATATAATATCAGTCAAAACTGTAGTGGGAATAATCTAACATCAGATTCCGCCCCATTAAATAGCAAATTAATTTCACAGGCAAAACCAACTCGACTGACTCATCGCAACTTTGGAAAGTGGAAATGCAAAATTAACACAAATTGTTGAACTTTAGAGTGTAACCGTTTGTCAAGAATTAAATAGATAACAAAGTACTGACATAATAAACTAAACACTTTAATGTTTAACTCTCCTTGAAATATATCTGATCAGCAACACCGCCAAGACATTCACATTTGGTAATAACTTCAGCAGCTCAGCACACTAAATTAACACCAGCATCCACTATTTATGCACCACAACACGATATCAATGCATTACAACCTAGGTAGCCAACTGATCCTGAATGCACAATTTTCCTCAAGAAACAATTTATTAACACTGCTAAATTAAAATAATCAGCTCAAGACAACAGTAATTTGCTCTAGTTATACATACAGACCACAGAAAAGCAGAAAGCAATGCACAAAAATAGCTCGCTATGCATGTCAGTGTATGCACGTACGTATATATATATCATATATGTATATATATATGTATGTATACACATATGTGTATACATACATATATATATATACACATATATACCGGTACACATACACACACATACACACGCATGCACGCACACATAGAATCTGGATGTATCGAACTCACCTATATTGAAATCATGTTTATATTGAAGCTGTTTATCAGTCTCTTAGTATTTTGACATAAAATCTAAATTTTAGATAGTATAATAGCCAGACATGCACATTTGCCCAAGCCAAAATTTTGGCTTTCTATGACCCAGAATTGGATATATCTAAACTCGGATATATCAAAGTATTTGTCACAGTCTCTTAAGCTTTTATATAGAGTGATTCTACTTCATATGCACACACTATTTTGGTATTTAAGCAGAAGCAAATCGAAATACTCACTAATATAAACATGCTAAACATGAATAGCTATAAAAAGAGGAGGTCTTTTGAAATGGCAATAGATATTGCTTCCAGCTTCAAACCTTGAACACATCGAATCAAACTGAAATCGTAAGAAGACTCCAGCATGCTACTGGAATCTGTCCTTCGTTCTTTCATCTGGCAAAACTGTCCTACTTCTTCTTCTTACCAATTGTAGAAGACTGCGACATGGCGTTGGCAACCGAGGCCTTGCGTCTTTGAAGTGCAAGAGCTTCTTCTTCCATCATCCTTCGTTTGTCATCGATCTTCTTCTTTTCATCTGCATGCATCTTCTTCAGGTTTTCAAACTTTGTCTGGAGCTGTGCAAATGAAAGGCATAAAAGGCCACTCATTTTCACACAATCCTGTTGCAAGTAAAAGGATTACAGTAGGCAAAATTGAAGTCATTAAAAGCAGCAGTGGAAGGAGAAAATTTCTTAAACCACTAATAGTCAGTTCCCTGCATAACAAACAACTAAATGTCCTAAGTAGCGTTCAAATCATAGAGCTAAGAAGTGATCGCCCTCTAATTGAAGGAAGCAAAGGAAAAGATGGACTTATATAAGGCACAGAGGAAGTGCTACTTTTCCTCAGAGATATATTGACTACACAGTACACGATCAGAAGTCACAATGCTGGTAGCTTTAAAGAGAAAGGCCGAATAGATGCAATGAATTTGAAATGGAAACAACACACCGCATAAGAAAAAGAAACAAAAGACTGGTGTTGCATACAGTACGTACCTCTTTCTCAGCCTCCTTCAGTTCAGCCTCCTTTTCTTTAACGCGGACAACAAACATCTGTCGCATTTCATCTTCCTTTCTCTGAAGTTCGGCCAAATGTTGATTTCTCTTCTGCTCATATGTTTCTTGTAGGCTACAGAAGAAAAATACAGTCTCAATTTCACTTATATGCGAACAACAGCCGTGTTCAAAGATAGCATACAGGCTGAACTCTAGGTGGTAACATACCACCTAGCCAACATAATGATCAAACGTCGCCAGAATATCTTCCCGAGAAATGTTTTAAAAATCAATCCACTGTGTAGTGATGACGACGATGATGATGATGAGTACCTCATGGCCTCATTGTCTGTAAAGCCCATCTCTTGCAGCTTGCAACGTCTATAAAGCTCGTAGTGCTTTGCGTGAGTATTCTCCCTCAAGTCTTCCATGTTTGTTCGAAGCAGCATTTCACGCAGCCGAACAAAGTCACAATGATTTTCATTTTCAACTACAGCAGCAACAAAATAAACACTCATCTTCTCCCGCATTCAAAACAAATTTGTAAGAAGTCTAAAATAGTTGCCAGATTTTCAAAGCAAACATAGAGTTTTAATGCAAAGTATTCTGCAAAATACATCTAATTTCCTTATTGCCATCCATGGCAAAGAACATAGGACTATCCTGCAATGATAACAAGAAAGGCACAACCTGAGGCCATACATTGTATTCACAAAAATGTTACAGAATTTCTTTAAAATTCTTTACATTTTGGCCATAAAATATTTTAATTGTTTTGCACAAAATCTGAAATGTAAGAAACATTAAAAACTTGACTCTGAAAACACTGGCAAAGTTTCTATCATTACACCATACCTTGCACTGTACCCCAGGGATATTGTCTGGCTTTGACCATTTTATTTCCAACTTTAATCTCATCCATACTGCCAACAACAGCAAATGGCAAATGACCCTAGAAATAACATCAGAGAACAATTAGTAATACAACACTACATAACACAATATGCTCTGAAATTCAAACACTGCCATGTTCAACAACATCATGCTATGATCAACAACATCGTCCAACATCAATCATCAGATACTCCATCACGCTGAATTTACAAAACCAATCAAATTCAGTAATTTACAACGTGCATTTCATGAAACTAGAAGAAGTCAACGGATTTTCATAAGCATTTCAGTAATCAAATTAATTTCCTAACTACGTAGGTCACTTACGTTCATAGTGCTGTTTATGTCAGCAACAGTTTCATCGTCTGTTGGAAACTGATAAAGATGGACGCCATTTGCCACCAGCTCGGCCATTATCTGTTCAAAATGAATTAAATTCGATCAACAGGAATAAAAATTAACTATGCTAGCTGTATATAGGTAAGTAATGCATAATATCGCAAGCATAAGTGACAAATAAACACGCTGTTAAAGGAAACGGCTTGAGTTCTGTCATTCCGCAAGAACTGCCAGCAATGGAAAACAGGAAGCAAAATAACTGATAACATTAACATTCGTAGTTTCATCAAATGCATATATATTCAAGTATGCACTCACTCACTCACTCACTCACTCACTCACTCCACTCACTCACTCACTCACTCACTCACACTCACTCAAGGACAAGCACCACAGAGAAATGCTATTTACAACTAGAGAGTAATATGGTAACGGTTACTGCACACTTCCTGCAGTAACTACCACAGTAATGGGAAACATTTGGCAAAAAGTGCAGTATTACGGAATTTACAGTTACGGTTTTGTCATGTGGTAATACTATGGGGACAGGGACATTTACTACTGGATGGAGTGGGGACGGGGAGTAATGCTAGGGCGCAGGATGGAATGGGATAAAAAGTTGTCCTCATGTCACACACACTCTATTTACAACTAATTCACAAGCTTGACAGGATAAATCCAAATGAAAATTATGCAGTGTTAGATACAGTGAGCAAAGACGATTCCATTAATAGATTATACATAGTGCTACATGAACTTGCACAAATACACCCAAGAGCCCCTTGTTGCAAGATGCTTTTACAAAATGCATTATCTGATAAATAAAAATTTAACAAATATAACCTTCTGCTTAAACTTGAGCAGTTCTGCTTTGGTAATTGTATCTGCCTTGGCAATTACTGGAATTATATTCACTTTGGTATCCAACTTCTTCATCGTCACCAAGTCTAGTGATTTGAGACTATGAAATAGATACACACCACAAAACATGAGTCAGTCATACACAGCCGATGACCCAAACACTGATTGGGCAAATCACACATATTCAAACAAATGACAAGTGAAAGCAGAACTGCAATCCAGTAATTATTAGCCAAAAAGTCTGTGCCTCTAAAAACCTTTTGAACATCTTTATTATAGAATACTTCAAAATGCTGCATCACTTCACTTAACTTCATAGGTATGTTAGTGCAATTTTCAAATCACAATCAGCATGTTACACGTAAAGGTAGTCCAGTAGTCAGACGAGCATACAGTAACACACTGATCTCCATGTACCGCACTAAGCAAGCAGCGATGCAGGTGGCGTATACCATTAATCCGCATATTTGTTAAATAAGCTCAAAATCAATGTAAAAACAATTGGCAACTTACGAGTGTCCTGTCGGTGCAATAAAATAAAGGCAGACATGAATGCGGGTATCGTGGTAGGAATGGAGCGCCCTCTTCACCTTCAACTCTTCCTGAAGGTAAGCCTCAAACTGGGCATCAATGTAGTCAACAATTGGCTTGTAACTATAAAAAAGACAAGTGAATGGACAGAAAAGGAGCTTATTACGACTAAACCCTCTCCTCTGTAGCTAACCAAAAAATGTACAAGGATGATTTAAAACAGAAATTAAGATTCTGGAATTTAAGCAGCAACAAACAAAGGCAGAACTCTTTAAAGAAGCAGCACAATAATATCAGATATTAAAATAAGACTGGACTGCAGTGGATGCATTCCAGTCAGAAGTTAAAACTAAACTGACCAACCTGTCTGACTTGTCAATTTGATCGCCATATCCAACAGTGTCCACAACAGTCAGTTTAAGGCATACATTGCTCTCCTTTAAATCTGGAAATCAGGAAACCAACAACTGTACATGCATTTACAATCAATCAATCATCCCTGGCTAATGATGATAGATATATGATTATGAAAATCGGATAGTGTGCGGAAAAGTGGAAGACCAAAGAGTAAATGGCTTGGCGATGTTCTTGAATGGACTTGACACCCAAACTGTGATACACATGGCAAAAAAAGGAAAGGGCCATGGACAAGCACTTCTCTGATGGGCTTCGACAGTCCTTAGGGACTATGAAGTGTGATGATGATGATGATGCCAAATCATTATTTTAACTTTACTCAGAAACTTTACACAGTCTCTCCACATATCAAAATTGAAAAGAGAAAATCAGAAGGCAAAGACTGTGATAAAACAGTCGTAACATTAAATTCTGGGAGGTAACATATTTGAATCAATAAAACAACAGAGAAATTTTATTTCAACAGTTACTATCACAATGCCAGCATACCAAATATTTAGAACATGACAATGAAGTCAAAAGAGAATTAAGGTTTGCAGACAAAAATGCAGCACAAAAGCATAAAACTACTGGGGAAGTATTCATACATGTAGATGAATAAATAAATAGGCAAACACAACTGAAACAAATGAAAAAAAATACAAACTAATTTGAAAGGGCATCACAAAAAGTTGTGTCATAGCAATTGGAAAAGTCATTGTTTCTACCATAGGTGCGAGCCTTGAGCCGGACGCTGGGAAGATCATGAGTGGCTGGCACAGAGTCAAACTGAGTGTTGAAAAGTGTGTCTATCAACAATGATTTTCCAATTCCAGTTTCACCTAAAATAAAATGTCAGTGCTGAGTTTCATCGTTTTTTTCAATACATGTCACAAGTACAGAATAAATGCATAAATCATATATGGTTTACCCAGTGTTCTCTGTGGCAGAAGAGAATTCAAACCTATGCTAAATAAACATGCAGCTTATTATTTTTTGCATTTCAATATAAAATAAATGCAGGCCTAAAAACACAAGGCAAGCATGCAAATGTCAAGAAAAGCAATTTAAAGCTAGCATGAGAGCAATACAGTAGTCTCAGTTAACTCTTTTCTGAATTATTTACAATAAGCATTTCACACAAATTTTCAAAATACAAGCACAAACCAAATATAAGTAATTAACATATATTACATTGATTGGACAAAGTTTAACAGACTAACAGACATCAAGGCGTGAAGAAACACACCAAGGCAATCAGTACAAAACAATTATTCAATCTAGCTCTCACTATAACAATTATCACCATCACATATTATCAAAAATTATAGCAACAGTCTTATGTTTAAAACATTACAAATGCTTCTACTGCAAACTACGGCCCATGGGCCGCATGCGGCTCACCAACGGATTCCAAGCAGCCCGCAAGATCATTTCAAAATATAGAAATATGCATGTGATTGCAGGAAGTGATATAATTTGAAATTATTTTAAGAAAACATGGCATTCTATTTTAAAACCTTGGAAGGGGTTGGCAGTGCCGGGGCAGAAGAAGGATCATGCCTCCAACTTCCCCCCAAAATGTCTTGAATCTTGATATGCAAAAAGGTCATTATAGTTATCGTGCATTGCATTACAGCATTGCAATTATGGATTCCCATAAAGTATTTAAAATTCTTCTTTATTTCCCACTTGAAATTATAAACATTTTGGCTTTTTGTAAGTACACCCGCCTAATGTAGTATTAGCTTTCATGGGGCCCTTTAAAGAAAAAGTTTGCCCCACCACCCTGACTCTAGCAGCTCACTTTCAGGCAGACTTTGGTCTCTACAGATATTCATTCCTTACATACTGGTAATGTCAGTACAACAGACAACTTCACCATTAACACAAAACATACAGCACTGAGAGGCACTCTGCCTATCTAGATTTTCGCTCTGCCTTGAGGAAATAATCAATTAAATCCTAGATCCTTTCAGCTCTATGCTGAAATATTGAAGTGGCACATGTACCATGAAGTGGGGCTCTGAGAGGTATAACACAGCACTTATCCAATTGGTACCAAATCACCCACTCTTATGCACAACTCTCTCTGTCAAAATCAAGTTTTACCGGCAAACTTTCAACTTTCTCCATGGGCACAATGCACCCATTTTCTCTTTCCCAATTTGCAAATTTTGGTTACAAGCATTCAATGTATTTATGAACACTGTAAATTATAACATCACAAGCTAATAATATAATAATTGGAAATGCGGTCCTATTATCTTCATCTCCTGCTTCCCCATTTAGTGTCTGAAATTAATGTCATAAATATAAAATACAATTTGGTTTCTCTTCAAGCTATCATCTCAACAATTTATATATCATTTCCATGCTAAATAAACGATTGGCTGATTGATTGATTGAACGAGCGATCTAGTCAAATTTACCAGCACAGAAGGGTATGACTCAAAATTTCCTGCTCATTATAATTATTCATTTCCTATTATCACTTAGTCATATCCTAGATTCTAAAACAATTAAGATAGGAAATTCAAAAGCAGCAATAGGTTGAAAACTTAAAACATGCCATCAGTACATATCAAGCATCAAAACAAGAAATTACCAAAATTACTATTATTCAATAATTAAAATATTAATAACAGAAACTGTGGTCACTATGTACCATATTTTTGCAAATATTGCCCGCACCGCAGATAGTCCACACCCCCACACCCGCATATAGCCCGCAAAAATATATATCCTGTAAAATTTTAATCAGAAAGCCCACACCTTCCCATTGCCGGCATGCATGGCCATGTTCTTCAAACTGTCCTCTGTGATCTACCAACCACAGTAGCCTTAAGCAATCTCATGCATGGTTGATTCTCTATGGTGGAAGCAAGCTTACCTGTACATTCTTTGTTTACCGTCATGCCATCAGGGCTGGTCAGCTGCCTGGAGTTGGTCAGCTGCTGGTGAAAGGTGAACAGACCACCTGTTGCAACCCACCTGCCTTTGCCAGGGGCTTGGGGCTTGCTTCCACCAAAAAGTATAAACTAAGCATGAAATTGCTGCATCAGGAGATACAACAATGCCTTCTTTAGTACATTTGCATATAAAGCACCACTGGTAGGGGTAATTGGAGAAGGAGTAAGGGAAAGGAAATAGATGGAAAGGGTAGGAGGAGCTGCAGTGGAAAGAGCTGCAGTCTGTTGACAAAATTTATGTGTAAATCGATCCAGATTGTGTGTACCTCCTCCGCACCTGACGTTTTTGTTTGTAAAATCATCCTATAGCACACGGGCAATGTGCATGAAAATATGGGACACATCACTGACAAACCCTGAGAAATTGAAAATAATATTCAGGTCTTGAAAAAAACCAGACTCATTATACCCATAGCAATGGAGTCATCAACTAGTAAAGCAGGTGAGAATTAGCAACTGGTTCACAATTGAAATTACCTATGCAGAGGACGTTGAAAACAAAATGCTTCTTCGAATACTGCTTCTGCAGCCAGTCTGTATCAAGAAGCAAATGCTGCCTTGTCTTATCATTGTCACCTAAACTGACAATATCCTGCTTAATGTCAAACTCTCTCAGCCTCAGACCCATTTCGGCAACTACCTACCGTACTCTTCAAATGTACCTTACAAGAGAAATGGTTCAGTTGGTACTCATCCTTTTTGTAGAGATCTTGGTTCTCACAGCCCTGCAGACCATGACGTAGCTATAAGTTCAGCAGGTTCACTATTCAGGCATTTATGTACTTATTATAGTCACCAGAGGTAAAATGGAGTCACGGCTGCAAATTTCAAGGCTTGTACTGTCACGGTCGGCATACATCTGTGCCACAGTTAGGAACAAAGCAGGCAGGTGAAAAATCTCAGAATCGTTTCTGAGATCAAAGTCTGCAGTCAGTTCAAAACCTGAGCAAATTATTCCCAAAAATGTCAGAAAATAAAGTTCCAGACAATGCTGTCAGAATACATATTCCCATTAATAATCAGGAACCTTCTGTATTTGCCACCAATTCCGAGCACAGGTAATCCAAATGAGCTATTTCAAATGGTTATTGTTTTAATTATGAAATTCAACAATAATTTCAAGGTCAATAGTTAAAGCTCAAAGAAATCCAACATGTGAACATCACACAAGACCATGTATTGAACGAATCCAAGATGCTCAAAAATTCCAATAGACACAATTAAAAATGTCTTCTTTAGTTAGATGATCAGTTGCAAAAAGGCTGTTCAGTAAGACCTCATATTCACTTGGCTAGGGTTAGTGAAGGAAAAAATATTCCAGAAAACAAAACAAGCTGGCACATACACGTACAAAGTCCTCAGCATTCTCTCAAGGCTGGTTCTGCCTCTCCTTTACCTGTATACAAACAGTCACTGCAGAATCAAAATATTCAATCCTCAGTGTGAAAGGCAGCCTCTAAAGGAGGAGTATCATATTTTGATGCTCTACAGAGCAAGCATTTCAATTCCCACAAAACAAACTTAACCTTGTCAGTAAGCCACAAATGCATCCAAACGTGGGAAAATACCATACATACATTTGACATTTGAATGAAGACTTCCTCAGTAACTGCTATCCATAATAATATACTCAAGAAAAATATCATATTGCAGAATTAACACCAGTTCCATCCACATGTGAATGTGGTTTCTTAGTAAACTGCAACATCTTCAGTGAAGATAGTGGCTCATTCTACAAATGTATGGAAAAACTTCACACAAGAAGCTGCTTGGTTAGAATAGGCCTGTCAACATGGCCCACGCATTCGAACCAGCTGATAAAATCTGGTAAAAAAAACTCCACGAATGACCATTGGAATAGTGGCCAACTTCAACGAAAGTAACCAGACGATTGCAGACTAAACGTAAGTACAAGTAGTCTCCAAGTAACAGTTTACAAGCATAATCACAATCTGCACTACACATCTTTTAAGGAATAACTAGGACTCATTTCTACTTAATGCTTTCGCCATCCCTATGGACGGCAAGCAAGCAGTGAGTCAGGAAAGACAGCCACACATCCGCTGCTGTAGCCGGATGTCAGACAACAAAGTTGGCAATACATGCCCTACAATGGATGATGACAAACCCTTGAATACAGCTGTCCAACCACAGGCCATCCCATCTGCTCTCTACTTTGTACTTTGTCATCAGATTGGATGAACAATAATGGAAATGGATGAGGAGGTTCCTAAAGAGCTTTATCAACAGAACAGCTTTGTCCTCTTCACTGGGTCTGGGTCTTCTATTACAATGGCCCCAGGACAGAACAAATTATACATAGCCTAAACTATACACAGCTTAAACCAAATGAAGTAGACACACACACACACACACACACACACACACACAGCACAGCATTTGGTAAATATTAATGCAGTAGCAATTAATACTCTTCTTCAGATACTTTTAAAATTATTATTATTATTATTATCAAGTATCAACGTACTGATTAATGTGGTAACTCGTCCAAACGAACTGCGTGAACACATTACAAAGTTACAAACAGAGAGTAAACAGAGAGTAAATCTCTGTAATATATACAACAATGATAGCAATAATAAAACCAATCCAAGTTATCTCCAATCAAGTGAACAGATTTCATTACTTTTAATAAAATCTACAAAATTTACAGAAAAAACATTGTGGAGTGACATTTTTCAAAATGGGAACAGTATCAGTAGAGCAGAACAAAGAGAGCTGAGTCACAATGGATTTGTTCAAAGAAAGGAACAAACAAATGACAATATAAACTAGCCTCATTCATGCTCACAGAAACAAGATCTTCAAAGCCAAAATAAGACTACAGTAAACTGTTGACTAGCATTAACAATTCAGACAAAGAAACAACCACCTCCCTCACCCAGATACCCAATAGCTATTGGCTACTGAGCAATTGCTGATCAAGACTCACTCACTCCAGACTTCTCCCTTTTGGGCCTTATTAAATTGGAATTTCATATCTGCACCTTATTAAGCAGCTAAAAACAATGCCGGAGCTATAAAATAAATCAATTCTATTCTGACACAAGCTGGTCCTATTTCAGCATAGGCAAATTTAACGGCTGCTTTATTAATAAGTACTTTTAAACAGAATACCAGTATTTAGCAACGTCAACTCGGCTGATGTTCAATGCAGAACGTCCACGGCACGAGAAGCAAAATTATAATGTTAAGCTAAAAAATCCTATGTATCTAATTATAGCTAAAATGTTAAGCTCACAACTCACTGTGCTGCTGTGCTGTTTTGAGTAGAATACTGCACACAATCTCATATTATTCAAATTAATAATAATAATAATATTATTATTATTATCAAGACAATTTATATAGCACTGTGGCTAAACAAAGCTCAAAGTCAAGGGCATTTATCTACTGTCATGTCAACTGAGGATATTCAAGTAAATATTGGGACATTCCATTTAAATTGGATGGTTGGACCAAACTGACGAATTTGCCTGGCGACTTTCAATTTGCTTTATACTTAACAGAATGCGAGCATTATTTGTGAAAAATGTCTACCATGATTCAACTCAACATTTCTTATAATAGTCTTTCAAGAGTAAGTAGTACCAAGGCTAGTTTTCTGCTCCTTCACAATACAAGTCAAAGGATGAGTTATATATGGTTTACTCAACAGAAATAATGCAGTAAAGACAATTATGCAGAGCAATAGCTATGTAAGATTATGCAAGGACATCAATGAATACAGTAATCTGTACATGAATACATCCTTCAATTATACATAAACGAGCAATTACAAGCCACTCAAGCAACATTTAGTCAGATCAGAACAGCAAATGGTGACAATGCTAATCATGATTTATGACAGCAATAGCAAAAGTTACAGTGCTTTCAATAAACAAATGAATGCCCCATTTAAACAGAAAAACAGCTGCTAGTCATTCTGAAAGAAAAACCAGAACTGTGTGTGCACAGCCAATCACAGTCAAGTTCTTTCAGTTTGATCATAGCTGCTTAGATGAGCCTCATTTTAAAATCAAATACAGTAATTGATACTCTTTGTTAAAATAGCCAATTATTTACAGAAATGAGATGTGGGATAATGGGAATGGACCACAGCACATGCACACACACAGACCCACAGACAGACAACTATTGTCGGGAGCCAAAAGTAAGCAAATGACTTAAACTTGTATGTGCTTGCAAGTCATGGTGACAAGTTTAAAGTGCTTCTTAACAGACTATCAACTATAAAATCAATTAGCATAACTAACAAAGAATTAATTTTGCTACCACATTTTTACATGCAAGACAAATCTATCACATGCAGGCAACATTCCCTCTAAGATTTGCTGGTTTCTGTGCAAAAGTTCAAAATTTGTGTGCAATAAAACCATCGTGTGAATTTTTGTGCAAAATCTTGCCACTGATCTTAAACTTTGAAGAACAAATGAACATAGAAGGGAAATTAGAAAAAAGACGTCTATCATGCAATTCCTTCATAAATTTTGATCTCATTGGTTTCTTCATTAATCAACACATAGGCCTTAAGGTCACACACAAAACCGTTGATTTGCTCATTTGCCCTCAATTCCTCAGCGCAAGACTCGCAAGTTCTTTGATATTTAAGGCCCTCGGGTGGTTAGCCCTGACTACTAAACTCTCTGGAAAGACACCGCATTTCCAGACGTTAATAAATATCAGTATTACTGACTTGGCGTATCCCCCTTAGATTGCTCCCCGCAGTTCTGACCTATCTTTCCGCATTGCCCTGGCTCTAATTCGATTTGGATTTGATGCACCATATGTCCTGGGCATTATGATAGTCGCCTATGTAACAATTTCTAAACAAAAACAACTCAGGCAGAAGACTGCATGGTTGAAATTATACACATTAAATATGAACACTATTACTTTCTCACGGGCAGACAATTGGTCACGAGATTTGTTCTCACGCTTGCACTCGTTAAATTACATTTATTGCTTTTTAGCTGTAACAGCTTTAGTCAACTGTACGCCTTGTGATTATGGCTAAAAATAACTTTTTCAAACATGGTTAGGATAAGCTAATTTGTACGTATTCATAGGGCATTTTAAAAATGTACAGGGTGCAACAGGGGAAGGGATCTGAAAATGTGATTTTTTTGCACATGTAATATATGGATGGCCCCTTACTGAAGCCCCATCTGATTAAGGGTGCACGATTGAGCAGTGGTTAGTGCACTAGTCTGTCAATTTTGAGGTCTGTGGTTCAATTCCCGGCCACGGGAGAAATGTTTCGGTTGCTTCTGCACCCAGTCGACTCAGCTGTGAATAAGTACAGAAGAATGTGCATCATTCACACGGTGAAAACTCACAGGCTCTGCACGGTGACAAAAGCCCGCGTGCAATACAATACAATACAATACAAGATCGCTTCATTAAATGTCCATTAGTGGCGCAAAACCTATATATATGGCATGTGCATTAAGTTGCGGGAATCTTCTGTTTTTGTAGTGCTGTTTCCTCTAAATGCAGACCAGGTGTTTAAAAATTAGTTGGAGGTAAAAAAAACTTGTGCGGCAGTCAAACTCTTTTGCAAGGCAGGATTATTTTCTCTGCGTGGCCGCGCAATTGCGCAGCTTAGAGGGAATGCTGCATGCAGCCACATATAAAATATAGCAAGAAATATTTTAGAATAGCACAACAAAACTATACCATCTTGGTAACCTGCAAAAGAATAGAAAATCCATTAAAATGTTCATAATATAGTAACGTAACATTATATGTTAAAAACTTACCAATGCATAATATGTTGAAGAAGAAACCATCAGCAACAGATTTATTGACCAGTTGATCTGGAAGACTGTCAAATCCCACATGGCCTGCCAGGTTAGCATTACGAATATTCGCCAGCTGCAATGGCAAAAGTGAAAACAGCATCAGGGGGATTCAGGCCATAATGAAGTTGTCAGGATAATTTTATATTTAAGCTCTATGATATAAAAGGGGCAGGAAGTTGAGAAGGCTAAGGCAAGGGAATGATTCATCTTTCATTTCCTTCTCATTCTCGTTCCTGATATGGTTGGAGCTAGGCAATCTGCTGTATCATCGACATTTTACGGCGTGATTTTAATATACGCTATATTACCAGGTCACTGAGTGATTATTTGTAGAGTTGTGTGAGTCCAGCACTTAAGGAAGTAGTGTAGATCTCACAGAAGTAATCAATAGAAGCAACAGAATATAACTGAACTTGGTCAGTCATCTTTAAAAACGGATCTCCAATTTCTTATAGTCTGCCAGTAGTCATTAAGTAGTGCCTGTTAGTATTCTACAAGTGATCAAGAAAATGGTAAACTGCCTCATCCATGAAATCTCCAGGTACCATAAAGTCAACTGGATACAACTGGAATTAGTAATACTTAATAATCCCTAGTGTTCTGATTCTAACAAGATCATGCATTAACTCCCATGGAATATCAAATACCAGGGACTTCTAAATAAGAGGGTAGATTGTGCCTTCACAAAATCCTGTCAGAGCAAATAATCAAATCACATTCAGTTCGAAACTACCCCAAATTTATAACACATAGAATATTCATACTGTATTTCGTAATGCTTAAGACTACCCCAAATTTATAACACATAGAATATTCATAATGAATATTCATACAGTATTTCGTAATTGCTTAAGATGTGGCCCAAACCGTTATAATCACTTTCGTTCATAATGTAAACTGTTAAAAATAATAATTCTGATTAAAATGAAATCATTCTAACTTCTGTTTTATAATCTAAAATGAATGTTAAACTCTGAAAATAGACCAATGAAACCGCCATGTTTAGTGCTACCGCTTCGAAAACGTGCCCTAATATCCGATCGTTAAAATTAAATTTTGAAAACGGCTTGTACTTATTAGGTTTAAGCTTCTCTCGTTTAATAAGTTAGCTTTTATATTGTACTGTTATTTTATTGCGGATTTAGGTCGTCATTCACATTGCGCTGTTGAGCGGTGCAGGCCATTTTTTCATTATGCGTGCAATCTTAAAGATTATCAAGTCGTAAAATAAAAGCGCTACATATATTTGATATCGATCACAAACACCGGCGAGCTCGAAGAACTTAAACGCACAATATCAATAATTGTTTCCACATGAAGCTTCGTTTTATTTCTGATTTTTAACAAGATAATCTTATTTTAATTGCGACTGCTGTCGCTCATACAGTCATACTCAGCAAAAAACTAAGGCATCGTTATTACATTTTTCATGTCTTTCCTCGCTTCTACGTTCGCCATTTTAAAAGTTTAATAGACGTCAATGGAAATTAAGAAGTCTAAGCCGGAAATCATAGATTTTAATTATCTATAGATAGCGTCTACTGTATCTATCTATGGCTCTTCTTTCCTGTGCCATAAACGTCGACGAGACGACGACCATGGATAATGGATTTCCATTTTCCACTCTTCTCTGTTTCTGGCTCTCCTTATCAGTTCGATGTTGTCTTTGGTTCTTGTTGCTTCTCTTAGACTGTTCTTGCATGACTTGATGCAATGAGGGTGGGGACAAACGAAAATATGCTATCTGTTTGCAAATTTGTTCAATTTCCCGAATTTTTACATTTCTTTATACCCACTGTTTATTGTTTAATAGAAGCTTCTTTAGGCCTACACATGACTTAAAGACTTATTGTTCTGTTCTCTTCGCATTCTATTGCTCCTTACTTTTCGGGTATTGCAATAAATATTGATCTAAAATAATTCTTTTGGTTGTCTTCCTGTTTCGTATAGTTCATTTAGGGCCTATAGGCCTACAGTCATGGAGTTATTATTAGAGGAGACGGCATTACGTCATTTCTAACCAGGCTGCGTGAAGCCAGTAGCGCGTAGGCTAAAAATAGCACCTCCATTGTTAGCGGTCATTGTGTTTGAATCGGACGAATACAGAAGTATTAAGTCAGAGTTATATCATTCCTTTTTAATTTTGTTTATAAATAATAACTTTGTTATTGGGACCTGTCATTCATCTTGGGAGAGGGGGAAAGCTTTTGACATAATTATTGGGGGTGGGGTAACTGAAAGTTGACAGTTGATGACAAGGGGAGGGGGCAGTGTTATTTCTAGGATTTTGAAGGGGTCGGAAAAATCAGGGAGAGGTTGTCGGAATATTAAGTCTCTCTCCGGAAAAAGGCTGACAAAAAAGGTCATCCGAGAATAAAAGTTTGGGGAGGTGTCCTCCATTGGTGGGGGTGTTCAGAGCTAATTAATATCCAGTTTGCATTGTCACATTACCAAATTTTGGGGGGGTCGACCTCAAATGTGGGGTGTTGGTGTTGGGGGGTGTTAGAAGGGTGTAAAAATATCCATGGGAGGGGGTCAAAAATTGCCCAAAAATTGTTGACATAATTAATGGACAGCCCCCATGCCTTATTGAAAAAACGACTGATGTCATCCAATAGACTGTCCACTTGCTATTTTTCAAACACAAATGTGTGGCGTGGTGCCTTATATTATATTAATACTAAGACAACACGTCTGAATATATTATATAAGTAGATATGTATTCTAGCAATGTACAAGCAATGGTTGAGTCTTTATCTATCGACGTACGGACAACGAGTGTCTGGCTTAAGCTATACTACAGTTCAGCGTCCTAGATAGTGTTCGTCTATTGGATGGGAGGCGGAGCTTGTCTACTTAGAATGCCATCACGTGACATCTTCTCTTCTTACTTTTTAAAGCTAAAGTCTAACAGAGTGAAAACCTAGATTCTAAAAAGTCCACAGAAAACTGCAAGCCTACAATGTCAGTGCTTTCTATATTTAAAGTTCGCTTGGAGTTTTCTATCGCAAAAGTCTCTATAGGGCTTTATGGTTATTCTGCTTCTAGTCAGATCTAAATGGGTCTGCTCAGTTAATTAGTGCCTTCGGGCGATGGGTGTCGATGGCGATCGTCGGCTTCCAACAGTTCAAACTGGACAGTTGATGACTCGACGGCTGACTCGATCTGTCTCAGTCTCTGTGTCTCTCTCTGGGCTGACTGTCCCAGTCTCTGTCTGTCTTTTTCTTTCCACCGAGACCGAGTATGCTTCTGCTTGAATTTAATCCGCTTGAATGTCGGTCTCTCTGTCTGCTTGGTGGTGCGGAGGGGTGAGTCGCGTCTTCCTCCTCTTCTCTTGAAATCGTTTCGAGCCGGCGTCTGCTTGTCCGAGTAAACGCCTTTGAAAATGAACTTCCACTCGGCGGAGGGGTCGACATTAAAGATAATGTCGGACACGTCTTTCAGTGCTGGCAACGGTGGGAGAGGGGAGGTAATTTCCACTCTCAGATCGGCCTCGGCAGATGTCGTTCGGAGTTGAATTCTTTCGAGTGAGACCATCTCGATCGAAGACGGAAAGTGCGTGGGAGACGCGACTCACCCTCCGCACCACCAAGCAGACAGATAGACCGACATTCAAGCGGATTAAATTCAAGCAGAAGCATACGAGATGGAAAAGAAAAAGACAGAGACTGAGACAGAGTCAAACTAAGAGAGACACAGAGACTGAGACAGATCGAGTCAGCCGTCGAGTCATCAACTGTCCAGTTTGAACTGTTGGAAGCCGACGATCGCCATCGACACCCACCGCCCGAAGGCACTAATTAACTGAGCAGACCCATTTAGATCTGACTAGAAGCAGAATAGCCATAAAGCCCTATAGAGACTTTTTTGCGATAGAAAACTCCAAGCGAACTTTTAAATATAGAAAGCACTGACATTGTAGGCTTGCAGTTTTTCTGTGGACTTTTTAGAATCTAGGTTTTCACTCTGTTAGACTTTAGCTTTAAAAAAGTAAGAAGAGAAGATGTCACGTGATGGCATTCTAAGTAGACAAGCTCCGCCTCCCATCCAATAGACGAACACTATCTAGGACGCTGAACTGTAGTATAGCTTAAGCCAGACACTCGTTGTCCGTACGTCGATAGATAAAGACTCAACCATTGCTTGTACATTGCTAGAATACATATCTACTTATATAATATATTCAGACGTGTTGTCTTAGTATTAGTATAATATAAGGCACCACGCCACAAAATGTCGAACAGTAGCATCTTAATCAGTGGCGGCTCCACAGGGGGCCCCGGGGGCGTGCCCCTATTGAGTGCCTGGCCCCCAGTGGCTCCCTGTTGGGACCCTGTACTTTATACTACATACCTAACAACAAACAGTAGGCCCCATGATTAGAAGCTGCCACCCCAACGGTCCCCCCACTTGCCAAATCCTGGAGCCGCCACTGGGCCAGGGGGTCCGTGCCTCTTTTGAGTGCCTGCCCTCCCAGTGCTTCCCTGTTGGGACCCCATACTTAATACTACATACCTAATAAAAATAGGTAGGCCCCATGATTAGAAGCTGCCACCCCAACGGTCCCCCCACTTGCCAAATCCTGGATCCGCCACTGGGACCAGGGGGTCCGTGCCACTTTTGAGTGCCTGCCTCCCCTAGTGCTTCCCTGTTGGGACCATAAACTTAATACTACATATCTAACAAAAATAGGTAGGCCCTTCATGATTAGAAGTTGTCACCCCAACGGCCCCCCCACTTGCCAAATCCTGGATCCGCCACTGGGGCCAGGGGGTCCGTGCCCCTTTTGAGTGCCTGCCTCCCCTAGTGCTTCCCTGTTGGGACCCTAAACTTAATACTACATACCTAACAAAAATAAATAGGCCCTTCATGATTAGAAGTTGCCACCCCAACCGGCCCCCACTTGCCAAATCCTGGATCCGCCACTAGGGCCAGGGGTCCGTGCCTCTTTTGAGTGCCTGCCCCCAGTGCTTCCATGTTGGGACCCTAAACTTAATACTACATACCTAACAACAAGCGGTAGGACCGCCTGATTAGAGTTGCCACCACAACGCCGCCCCCACCCACCCCTCCACTTGCCAAATCCTGGAGCCTCCACTGATCTGAATCTCCATTTTCATTACATACTAATAAAAAGGTCTTAGATCATTGATAAAACATATCCGCAGCTATTCCCCATGGCTCAGCTGATGATTTTTTGGGTCTACCAATGTGGCTGCCATTTGGGAATTTCCCAAATAGTTGGCTTCAGCCAAATGACGTAATGCCGTCTCCTCTAATAATAACTCCATGCCTACAGTACTAGCTAGTACATATTGCTATCTATGGTTAATTAAGACGGCGAAAAGTTAAATTCAAGCAGAATTTGAGTAAGTAAACAACATATCTATAGACATATTTATAGCCAGACAATTTAAGTCAGTCCAGGGTCTTGAGAGCTTAGACTGATCAATTATAGGCCTATTGGATCGAATAGCCATTGTTAGCATGTCAGGTAGGCCTCAGGAACTAGAACGACTATATACACTGTTGACAGTGTTTATCCTAGCGGAATCTAGCCACCTTGACATTGAAATGTTTGGGGGGACAAGGTCTGAATCTCCACACTTGAGGGGGAATTTCCTTCCCCCAGCTAATATATAAAAAATTTGGGGAGGGGAGTTTTAAAACTTTGGGGGAAAATTCCTCCCCCAGAGAAGACCTAAAATAAACACTGACTGACATGTAGATAGGGTTGAATTGTATTGGTTGCGCATGCAGACACTGACAGCGAGTTTCAGAGCCAATAAATAAATTAAATTGGCTGACCCTGAAAGACGAAGACGTCTCAGCGACTTTATTGAATTCAAGGCATGGGGCCGTCCATAGAGTAGACCTAGGTCGACCAAGCTCAAGAGGAAAGTCTAAGAAGGTATGACGGTTTGTGACAGATCTGGTAGGCCTAATATTATGGACCACCGTAACGTCACATTTTCAGTATAAATGGAACCTTAGATATAGGACTAGGCCTACATGATACATGTAGGTCAGATAGGAGTTATATTATTCAGTAAAAGCGTTTGAGAGAGAGGACGCATTTGGTTTTTTGCTCATTAGCACTTTTTTGGCAGATATACATACAATTTTAGGTCTCGGCTATATTCGTTATCTTTGCCGGATGTTGAATATCTGTTTCGCTGCTGAGAATTGAACGAGAAATTCGAATATGCAGTATTTACAGCAGGCCTAGTCATACCGGTTTAGCGCGAAAGTGCGATCGCTATTTCGTCACGGCTCAGTGTTCAGGACTTAGGCCTATATTACTGTATTTGACGCAATTCATACTTTTGGGTGCAGAGAAATAACATCGTCTGCTAATTAGAAATTAATAAACGGTTAAAAAATTACGACGCCTGTCCAACATGGATCTAGGCTTTCAAGAATAGGAGGGATCAGGGGCGTAGCCAGGAATTTGATTTGGGAGGGCATAAATATTTTGGGTGGGTATAAATCTTAACTATAAACCATATAAGCCACATATAGCCACATGTAAATAACATGAAAAACTTTAAGGTAGACTGATTGGGGGGGGGGGGTATATATACCGATATACCTTCCGTCGCTACGCTCCTGGGAGGGAGGGATCAGGAAAACCGAGGCAAGGACGGATGTGTTCAGGTCCGCCGAGAGGGGGCTGGGGGAATGTCCAGGGCCTGAAGACTTATAGGGTCATTGGCACCATAACATTTACCTGTACCCAAACGTGAGTGCAACAGAGATTACATCAGGTCGAAAGGTCTTGCCAAGCAAAGAAGGTCGTCACTTGGAGGCCTATCTTTTCTTTTCCATACTGTTGTTTTATAATAAATTTAACTTTGAGGATATATTAATGATTTTAAACGTTAAACGTTGGCTAACTTTTCTCATAAACCTAACGAATGTTCAGGGACCCGTGACTGATCTGCGCAGGGGCCCAGATTTTCTGTCGACGGGCCTGGATGCGCTCAGGCCCTAATAACCTAGTAGGCCTACTCCATAAAACTCTTTGTCATTTGCCGCGAACAAGGTAGGCCGTAACCATTTTCGCCGAACAACTGTACCGAATCACCGCCGCGGTTGTTAACGTGTTTTTGAGAAGCTAATGAAAAACAGTTCAAAGACAGCGCCGAAACAATAGCTATTGTTATGACCAACTACTTAATTCTGTATTGTTATGCCGTATTGTATAGTTAGTTACTATTGAACCAATATAATTAAATTTTGGTGTTCGACTACCTCCGTATAAGGAGCAGTGGTGGCTCTAGGATTTGGCAAGTGGGGGGCCGTTGGGGTGGCAACTTCTAATCATGGGGAGCCAACCATTTGTTGTTTAATGTATGTAGCATTAAGTATAGGGTCCCAACTGGGGGCGCTGGGGGGGCCAGGCACTCAATAGGGGGGCACGGGCCCCTGCCCCCCGGTGGAGCCGCCACTGATAAGGAGAGCTTCAAAATATTATTCAAAACGGCCGAAACAAACAGAAGACGGGTCAATATACTGTAGGTGATAAAGTGTTTCTGTGTATATAGTAAAAATACGTTAATATATAGGCCTATTCTGTAGTTTATTATTTTAAAACGGCCAAGACCGGTCATAAAGGACTTAAAATCAAACGATACTGTAGACACTTCAAAACTATAGGCCTATAGCAGTTGCTAGGTAGACCTATTTTAATGACAGAGCCGAATAATATCAATTTATTAGATATAGCCTTAAGGTCATTGCTCTCAATACAACACAGGAAAGATACGCAAGAAGAAAGCGGAGGCCGTTAACATCACCTGACGAGTAGCGAGAACCCTGAGGAGAGCAACACAGAATGAAGTCTTGATGAGCACCGCAAGAATACAGAAAAGATGACCGCCGATTGGACGAGGAGTAAAATATTTTGGACTTTATCCTCTCCAGTATAGGCCTATAACAGGCTTCAAAGACGGAAGAGCAAAGTTGACAGTTGTTGACAAGGGGGAGGGGTCAAAAGTTGCACAAGAATTGTTGACATAATTAATGGACAGCCCCTTATTCAAAATGCTAATAATGCACAGGATTTGTGCAAATTCAAACGCGTTTTTGAAACTTATTTAGTCCTGTTAGAGATTGATTTCAAGCACTATATTGAGCCACTATCTTTAGCATCCATTACTACATTGATATCAATCGCTATTGCAAACATGGGCCATCATTTTCTGCATTTAAAACGGCTCATCCACGACAATCCTCGTTATTCCATAATGCTAACAATGCACAGGATTTGTGCAAATACAACCGCATAATTGAAAGTTATTTCGTCCTGGTAGAGATCAAATTCAGGCACCATATTTACTATTATCTTTAGCATCCTTTAGTAGATCGAAATCAATCGCTATTTCAAACATAGTCCATCGCCTTCTGCGTGTAAAACGGCTCATCCATGACAACCCTCGCTATTCCATAATGCTGATATAATAATGCACAGAATTTGTGCAAATTCGAGCGCGTTTTTGAAACTTATTTCATCCTGGTGTTGATGGAAAAAACATTTTTTGTTTTGGTGGGATTACTTGGGTAGGCTTAAGCCTACCCTAGCCTTTAACAAAATCCGCCTGTGCCTGCCGAAACAACATTAGAGCGTCTTAAACAGCACCCGCTCTAAACTTACATGCACCTGTGGTGCATGGCGTTCTTTTTCAAGGGCAGTACATAAACTTGCCATGCATAAAAAATTACAAACTCCCAGGCATAAAGCTTGACTGCAATATCAAGTCAGATATATCTGCAGACTATTTATCACAAAAAGTGTTAAGAAAATATGCACAAAGTGTGTCAAACTTATTTTTGACGTTGAACCATTAAAAATTCAGAAAATGTTGAATAACTTCACAAATCAGCGTTAATCAAACACATAAAAACAAACACGATGCCAATTTTTTCTGTTCAGACCATTAAAACAATGTCACTGGAGTGTGCAGGGTCCGTTTAAGATTGCACGATACTTAAAGATTTTACGATAGCACTTGGTCATACAAAGTGTCCTCAATAAAAGACTACACGCGCTAATGGGCAATAAACACATATCTACGCTATTCTGCAGACCGGCAGCCCCATGCACTGCACGTGACCAGCGCTATAGATTATAGATTCATAATCTAGGGCTCTGCACGTGATCATCTTGACGCGATGATACTAATAGAAAAAAGTAGCTTGCAAAGTAACTATACAAATTCAGTTACAGTACACAGTTACTGAGAAAAGTATCTTAGTTACAGTTACTAGTTGCTGAGAAAAGTATCTAGTTACAGACTTACAGTTACTGTAAATTGTATCTAAATTACAGTAACATATTTACAGTAACTCATTACTATCCAACACTGCCAATCGGTCATCCTAGCACACAGCTGCACAGCTGATGCCCTACAGGATGAGCCACCGATGCAATCATTATTAAATAGTATTGCATTTCGTTCAAGTACTTCACAACAGATATCCCAATTTCTGAAATAGTAGTTATATTACACAGTCCTGCCTGCTTCTATTATTATTTTTAAAAAAACGTTTTCAAGTTTGGACCTATCACACATTGTGATTCACCGCGAGAATAACAGATCGAAAACAGCAGACATAAAAATGGAAATATCAAACTGAAAATATCAACACAATGAAATGACCCAACAAGAGCATAATATCCATTGTCATTGATGCTTTTGCTGACTCTTAACTTCTTAAGAGTGTGCTAATATGGTCGGCGGCAAAACGCGACGGACATATTTACAATCTTTCAGAGTTCAGTTCGTATTTTAGACGCGACCGTCTGCTAAGCGGACTGCGTCTTTTTCTGCAAACAAGCAGAAGGTTATATGAATATTTATGAACCGCGTGACGCTCTTAATGTGAATATTTCTAAAGCAAAGACAACTTTATGGGTTAGGGTTAGGCTTAGGGTTAGAGTTAGGGTTAGGGTTAAGGTTAGGGTTAGTTAACCCTAACCCTAACCATAACCATAACCCTAACCCCCTAACCCTAAACCCTATGCATAACCTTCTGCTTTTTTGCAGAAAAAAGACGCGAGCGGACCGGAGAACCCCGATCGTCGACTGATCCAGTCGATGAACAGCGTCGAATTTATTTCTGTTGCTCGAGAAACTGACTAGAATTCGGCGAACTCTTTGCCGAAGAGTTCTGTTGATGATTCGCAGAGAGGTTCTTCTTCGTAGTCGTCGTAGTTACGGAAATCTGCCGGATCTTCTGAAAATTCTGGCAGAAACGGCGCCTTGACCTGGTATAAAACAAGATTGCGATTCTCGTGGACTACAGTATATAAAATATTTATAAAATTATTAAAAAACCATTGCATACTAAGAACGATAAAAAAGAAATCACAAGAAGCGATCGAAAGGCTGCTTGAATCCTATATCGATCCATGGATGCGCTACTGCCCCCGACAATTACATTACCCTCCTTTACGTAAAACCCCGCATACGCGCATAGGAATAAGCAGCTACTACTGTACTACCGCCAAAATACATTTACGAGATTGTACTTGCATACATACACACCCAAGTGTATATATATATATATATATATATATATATATAAATTTATATATATATATATATGCTATGTGGTCTCAGTGTCGGCTCCAAGAGGGGGAAGGGGCGTGCCCCAGCGGCTTCTATCCCCCTTGAAGCCGGGCTCAATTCCCCCTCCAAAAAATTACAAATTCCCCCAAATACAAATTCCCCCTGCTAATTTGCTCCCTTGTAGACTTTTGTATTATTTTCAGCTTTTTATCCTTTGTATTAGACATAGCTATCATGTACCATTGATTACGACCAGTAGCGTCATTTCACACTTTTCTTGGGGGCAAGATAATTTTTTTGGCTATTTTTGCAAATTTGGCAAATCTTAGGCATTTTTTGCAAAAACACAGGGCAATTCTGGAAAATTTTAGGGCCAATGTTGGCAAATTAGCAATTTTTGCAATTTTTGCACATTAATGCATTAAAAATTAATTTGTTCATTTCCTTTGGGGGCCACGGCCCCCTCCCCCCAAAATGACCTCACTGATTACGTCACGATCAGTGTTATTTTGATTCAATATCAGTGTCAGTTCAGTTAAGATAAGTAGCATTATTTAGCTTATTAATAGTTTATATAACGGTGTTGAAAGCAAAATATTTCCCCCCCATTTTTTTTCCGGGCGCACACTGAGCCCGCCTTAAATAGGGATAGAAGCCCCTGCGTGCCCCTATTGAGTTCCTGCCCCCCAGTGGCCCCCCTGTTGGGACCCTATACTTAATACTACATACCTAACAACAAATGGTTGACCCCCATGATTAGAAGTTGCCACCCCAACGCCCCCTCCCACTTGTCAAATCCTGGAGCCGCCACTGTGTGGTCTAACTGCAGTTTATTTAAATAGGAAAAATGCAAGTGCTATAAATGCTATTGAACGATGTAGGCCCTACTACACATTTTGTTGGTCACGTAGGCAACATTGAATCACGTAGGCCAATATTTCCTACCTTTCACATTCACGATAGTTAAATGTCAGCTCTTTCTAAAAGTTTAGAAGTAGTGCTTAACATTATTTTTAGCTCTAATGATTGTCTTCCCCCATTCAATGCGTATGTCCAACATACTAGAAGATAATTCTCGATGTCCGACGGACGGACGGCACGTCCGACGGCAACACGGCGGGTATTGCAAGACGCTGTTGTCATTGACAACGAAATATTGTTTAATCAAAACTGTATTATTATCAACGGAGCGTTTAACGAAGCGTCTTAATTGCAGCTTAAACCCCCCCGTCCCCCTTCCCTCACCCAATCCCTCTCCCAATCGCCCAGGCCACAACCCATACCCGCCCTGCCCCGCTCCACAGGCCCCAAACCTCCGTTCCCCCTTCCCTCTCCCCATCTCTCTCCCAATCCGCCTTCCCTCTCCCCATCCATCTCCCAATCGCCTCGGCTCCAACACATCCCCGCCCAGGCCCCAAACCTAAGCCCGAACCCTACCCCCACAGGCCTCAAACCCCCGTTCCCCTTCCCTCTCCCAACCCCTTCCCTCTCCCCATCCCTCTCCCAATCGCCCCATGCCCCAACCCATACCTGTCCTGCCTACACCACAGGCCCCAAACCCCCGTTCCCATTCCCCTCACCATCCCTCTCCCAACCACCCCCCCATTCCCTCTCACCATCCCTTTCCCAATCGCCCCACCCCCAACCCATCACCGCTCCGCCCTACCCCACCGGCCCCAAACCCTGTTCCCAAACCTACGACCACAAACCCCGTTCCCAAACCTACACAACGCTGCTCCTGAAAACCCGTACAACCCACTTTCCTCCTCCCAACCTCCCTTCCCTCTCCCAATGCCCTGCCCCACGTTATTACATATATTTATTCCTTCCTAGCCTCAATACCTATTTTTTTAAAATTTAACCCCTCAAGTGGGGATTAAATTTTCAGACGCCGTCACCGTACTGGGGATTTGATTTTTGGAAAAGCGTTCTTCAGAAATGATTGCTGTAAAGTTTTAAATTTGCTATATCTCAGGCTATATAGAAGTTAAAAAGATGAGGTTTGCACCATTGTTTAGATTGTTTATTCCTCTTTCTAACCGTCCGTGCAAAACAAAAAACTTTGGGGGTAGAGTCCACTTTACGGTCTAAAATATCACCCTCTCCCCCAAAACATTTTTATAGCCCCCTAGCAAAATATTTTCAGCGGTAACCCCACTTTGGTCAGCGGCAAAGTTGTAAAGGTAGGTCAGAGGAACAAAATAAACCAAAAAGTTTGAAAATCGGTTGACATTTGGCAAAGATCTATCAATTCTAACCCGATGACCCCAATGTTTGAACATAATTATTATCGGTGAATTTCGCGAAAGTTTTGAATTCTGAGAATTCTGATCAAAATTACATGATCCAGCGAAGGCAATAGCATTCCCATTGATGCTATTGCTGGATCATGACTGAATAATTCCTAAATCGATTTCTGCTCCATTAAATATTTTAATTTTAGTTTTCTACTTTTTTGAATTTGCTATATCTCAGGCTATAATAAGAGCTAAGAAGATGAGATTTGCACCATTGTTTAGCCTTTTTATTCCTCTTTCTAACCGTCCGTGCAAAACAAAAAAAGTCTAGCGTTCACGAGGTTTGCGACAATAAAGTGAGAATGAGGAGCAGGCTATTGGTCGGAGTGAAAAAGCAGTACAGCAAACAGGAGAATCAAGCACTGCATGTCGTTCGACACTGCCTAATCAGTACACTTACGTTGACTATCAAGTTTCAGAAAATTCACGCGAATGGGCGTTAACTCGGTTGAAGGAAAAGGCGGCGAGTTAAGGACAATCAATTGCGCAAAATGCTATTGCATTTGCGCAAAATCGTTTAGAACAGCCAATCTCCCCCGTCATAAAATGCTATTGCATTTGCGCAAAATCGGGTGGTAGAACAGCCAATCTCCCCCGTCATTTTTGACGGGTAAACACCTAGTACTAGAAGATAGAATCACAGATGTTCAAGAAACCTCGCTGGACTGCGCAAGGCTGTTTTTTTATATATCCGCTTAATTTATTGCTCGAATCAAAGCGACACCGTGAACTAAGACTGAGAAAGCAGAAAAACTGCATTTCGTTCATGAAAAGAACTGAAGTGTTTGCGATAAAGCATTAGTGCCTGCGCTAAAGCCGCGTCTCATAAACACACTTCAGGAGCCATACATTATTTGGAGATATAAAAAATACAGCTTGACTCCGTTATTCATGTTGCCATATCTATAGTCGGTAGGCCCAACAACAGGGCCTATTAGTCCAACCGTGCAGTGAAAGAACTCCGCAAGGCTTAGGCCTAATTCTTAATCATCACTTTTGCTTCTTCTTAATAATAATAATAATAATTAATTGACGCTTAGTTCTCATCGCTCTTTTAATGTATACGATCATCTTAAGATTTTGACATCTATTTGAAGATCCGAGAATTCATTTGCATTTCTGCTAACTGACACCTGGCTATGGGCTATGTTCCAATCATTCATAGGGCGCTCAATTAATCGGTTCCATTCATTGTGAAGAATGTTTGGGGCAATCGCAAAAACGAAATGGAACTCTCGGCGAAAAATAATTCTGATGAATGAAAACAAGACTTGCGGAAAATAAAAAAAAATTCTGTAGCCTATTTCTATAGAATGAGAAGAAATTCGGCGATCTTCTTTCCTCTGCTGTCTATTTTCCGAAATTATAAACGGACTCCGGGAATGACATTACTAAAATTGCGATATAGAAGTTCCTATGCTATGTTGTGTAGGCTTATTGCAAGAAGTCAGCTCAAACATTGGAAAAGACAAGAAGACGAAAATGCGAATATTTGACCTAGGCCCTACGTGTCAAAACCGTGCGCCTGATGACCGCTAAATCACCCTGTCTGATGGAGAAACACGTCCAGAACGGTGGAAACCCCCTTTATTTCAAAATATTAACACGCCAGTTTCCATTGCACTTAAAATTTCGTCAGGAAGTGGCCAACCCGCGGGCCACGCGGCCCGCCGGGTGCTAATTATATAATTAACGACCCTTGGGACATCTTTCAATAATAAATTGCATCTATCCTATTTGGACATACAATAGGCCTATCGAGTCACGAGTAAAACTTTTAGTTCCTGTGCGTAATTTAGTAAAATAGTCAATTACTTTTGAGTTACTGTTTAATTGCAACTGTTACCAGGTAACCTGGAGCAATGGGGAGGGGGATATGTCGAGCTTGGAGGGATGTAGTTGTTGGGGAAGTGTAGCAGTGGGGGGATGTAGTGGTGGGGGATGTAGCAGTAGTAGGGGATGCAGTTGGGCAGTGGGGTAGAGAAATCCCCCTTCCCCCTACAAATCGCGCCCTGACTGTTACCAGTTACTACCATTACGTGACTGCAGCGACCGTGACTACTGTTGAAAGCAATGTACAAAAGCAACAAAAATGAGTCCCTCCGCATGTTGATCAAAATTTATAATGGCCCTAATTGTAACAAATAGTTGGCCACCCCGGGTCTAACCATAGAGCCAGGCAAAACATCACTGCAAATCGAAGGACTAGAGAGAGACACCTGTTTGTAGTAGATGGCCATCCAGTCGATAGACCGGAACCACGGATGCCTCTTGATGTCCCTGACTCCGTTCTTCATGTTGCCATATCTGGTCGTCAGGTCCAACTGAAGCAGATTGACGAGCAGATGTCTGATGTCTTGGCTCAAATGACTTGGATACGAAGTCTGTTTAAGCAGCAGCAAATTAGAATGCGCATTAATTAAAACAAAGTCAAATTATTAACAACACATTCCGTAATAAAATCAGTAATTTCCATAGTGCATGATGGTGCGCCATAAAATGCACTGGATAGCAATCGAGGGTCGCTAATAGTAGTAGTAGTAGTAGTAGTAGTAGTAGTAGTAGTAGTAGTAGTAGTAGTAGTAGTAGTAGTAGTAGTAGTAGTAGTAGTAGTAGTAGTAGTAGTAGTAGTAGTAGTAGTAGTAGTATAGTAGTAGGCTAGCAGAAGCAGCAGTAGTAGTAGTTATAATAATAATAATAATAATAATAATAATAATAATAATAATAATAATAATAATAATAATAATAATAATAATAATGCATATTTTCAATAATGACACGTAGAGTTTTCAATAAGGAAAAGCTTCGAGGTCAAAAATAAATTATAAGCTAAAAATTTTATTGCATTTCAGATCAATTTACCGACACTTTTTAAGTCAATTGAAATTTTATTTCACTTATTAACAAAACCGACGAGACATAGTCTAGACTCTCACACTGGTCTCTATATAGGCCTATAGACTTTTAAAATAGCAAAACCAAGAGCTAATCTAAATTAGATCTAGAAGCGTGAGTAATATTTGCGAAACTGTACTATATGTTTAGCTCCTCAATATATTTTAAGGTAAATTCACTCAAATTAAGTGCTATAGAAGGACCATCACCAGTAGTATTCCATATGCATGGTTGACGTGGTCGAGATAGAAGTGAAAGACGTTTTTCTGTTAAAAAATGAATGTGGCACCCACAGAAATTTTCGGGGAGGGAGGGGAACGTAATGGTCACGTTTAATATAGTTTTCAAGACATTCAATCCGGCAATAATTCTTTATGATATGTTTCTCAATGTCACTTCGTGTATCAGTATAGTGTTTTAGTGTAAAAATATTGGTTAGGCCCAAATGCCAAAGTATAGTTAGTTACAGCAACAGATTTGCATTTTCCAGGGGGGGGGGCAAGTGTCCCCTTTTGCCCCAATGTGTGGGCGCCCACGGTCACGTGTTCCATTCGCATCATCTATTGTTTAACGACTGCCAATATAGGCATATAGGCCTAATGGACAGAATCTGAAGAAATAAGCTGACGAATGCTTGTAAAACTAAGTATACTTTTAAGTGAACGCTCACCTTTCCGGTAACTATTTTCTCGTATATGTGTATTGGTTGTTCAGCATAAAATGGAGGAACTCCGACAGTCATTTCGTAAAGCAACACCCCGAGAGACCACCAATCAGCAGCCATCGTATAGCCCTTTTAATGGAGCAGACAAAACACCGGTAATGTATGTATGTATGTATGTATGTATGTATATATATATATATATATATATATGTCATTATATATATATAATGTCACTATATATAATGTCACTATATATAAATGTCACTATATATATAATGTCACTATATATATATATATATATATGCCTATATAATGTCACTGTTCATACAATTGATGTCATTGGTCATAATATATTTAATGTCACATATATATATATATATATATATATATATATATATATATATAATAAATAAATATATGAACAGTGGCATTATATATAATTATAGTGACATTATATATATAATATAATGTCACTATAATTATATATAATGTCACTGTTCATTAATTAATGTCACTGGTCGCATATTTAATATAATGTTCTACCTCTGACCAATATTTAACAAGTGTAGTATATATATTATTGACATTAGTACAACACCTCTTCAGCAGCAGCAACAGTCAGAGGCGTCACTTAAATATCATGATGTCACAAGAAATCAAAAATATGTATTCGACCCAGAGCATTATATATGTTTCAATTGAAACGGGCCTACTCATAAATATTTCTTATTTTTCTTATTATTTCCAAAAATGTTCTGTCTGTTTAAGACAAGATTGTTTACTTTTAGTGTATTGGGACTTAAACTTAATCCGCTAGGAGCGCTGATGCTTGTTTTCTGGCCTTCGTATTTAATGTCACCGATTGTGGCATTTGTTGTGCTGTGAATTATAGTGTTACGGTATCTGAAATTAAACTTAAAGTTTAGTATTATAATATAGTTTAACTTAAATACTAAATAGTTAATTAATAAACAACTTGAACGATCCTTCACATCTCAAACGCATCAAAAATGCTGTTAGATCAACAATCGGTCAAGAAAGACAAGTAGCAACATTGAACATTGAATCCGAAATCGTTCAAAGCCTTGACTTTCAGAATATTATTGATGCGTTTTCAGCAATTAAATCACGTAGGAGAGATTTTTGACAATGAATAAATCCATCCATATAATTATTAAATATTTTAAGACATTTTTGTTCCAAGGTATCGCCACCATCAGTGTTTCTGTCTCTCGACAGGTCCAGGTATCCAGTCACTCCGATCGATTGCTTGCTTCTTCTTTGAGTTCCTGATATCCTTTATTCATCATCCACTCCAACATCATCTTTCTCGGTCTACCTCTCACTCTCTTTCCCTCCATTTTTCCTTCGATTATTGTTCTTAGTAAAGAGTCATGCCGGGGACATGTCCCATCCAATTTCTCTGCCTTTTCCGGATTGTATCTATCAAAGACTTCCTCGTTTGTCTTATGATTTTACTTTTAGCATTTTCAAATCCACATTTCAAAAGCCTCTAATCGTTTTAAATCAAAAACGGGCCTACAAAACCTTAATCCGCATTCGACCTCAAAGCGGACTTGAGCGATCGATCTGTCTGCTCCAGTGGCGTAGCCAGGGGGAATTTGTGGGTTAAACCCCCTTGGCGACCAATTTATATTTAATTTTTTATCCTATATATTTCGATTATTGAAGCATAATATGCGAGGACCGTTTTTATATGTTTGCCTGTTGGAATTTTTCGCGTGTTGCTGTTAAAAATCATGGATGATGATAACGTTTTTTGGTTGTCAGAATTTTCCGAAGTTGGGAATCATGGGAGTCATATCCCCCTTCGGAAAATCCTGGCTACGCCACTGGTCTGCTCTTTTGAATTTCCCTCTTCATTTTGTGATGAAATTTTCATTTTGTGATGATTTTCTCCATGTGATGTTGTGTTTGGTGTCACCCGGCGCGGTCCGCACCCTCACCCTCACCCTCTCCCCTCGACGCGACTGACAACAGTGTCTAAGTAGAAACAGATACAATCAAAACGCGCTAGCTGGTAAAGTTAAGACGAAACCTGACAAAAGTGAAACGATGTTTGTGTTTACACTGCGACAACTGAGGGCGTTGCGTATACCTTGCTCAGAATCACTTCCGGGGCCAAATATTCCGGAGTTCCGCATAGCGTGTACGTTCGGGAACCCTTTAATCTTTTAGCGAAACCAAAGTCGGTCAACTGAAAATACAAGCGAGTATATATGGGCTGTGCTTCAAAACAGCAGGTTGTGTATACTGCAGTACACACACACACACACACACACACCGCCGGCCGGCGCTTTTACAGTCACACGATGATTAATTATACCAGCTATCGAACAAAATTATGTCCGTTTTACTAATTAGACGGGGAGGGCCTTCTAATTCTGCCGTGAACATAAATACTAGACATGGTCGTCTATTTTGCATTTTGTAGGTCGTTGTGTACTTAGGGGCTGTCCATTAATTACGTCAACAATTTAGGAGGGTTGAAAAAGTTTGACAGTTGTTGACAGGGAGGAGAGGTCAAGAGAAGTTGACGTCAACAATTTCACTTTTTACAAATAATCAAAAAATAGGAAATTTCATGGAATACTACTTATTACAATGGAAAAAAGCATGACAAAAAAGGTAATCACCACCACATTTTTACACTCGATGAGCAAAAAAGGGGAAAATGGGAAAATGGTCATCGCCGCCAAAAATAACAACCTTGTTATTGGGACCTGTCATTGATCTTGGGGGTGGGGTGGGGGTGGGGGTCAAAAGTTTTTGACATAATTATAGGTGTGTAACTGAAAGTTGACTGTTGTTGACAAGGGGGTCAAAAATTGCCCCAAAATTGTTGACATAATTGGCAGAATTGTTGACATAATGGACAGCCCCTTATAGAGAGCATCCGGTACAGAGTTTTTAAATACATTAAAATTCTGATTTATCACAGAATGGCCAAAATCTGTTCTACAACCATCGATCAAAACAACACTGAACACGATGAATCCTAACTAAGTCGTCCGAAGACAACAGTTTTGCAAATCACCAGCCAATCTACTTAAGAAACAGTAATGCCGTTAATACGCGAATTCGAATAAAGCGGTGACATCATACAGGTGCTCAAGGCTGTCCGAGCATGAAAATAACAGCACGAATAGCACACTTGTTACCATGGGCGTCCGGAGGGGGTGCAAGAGGGTGCAATTGCACCCCTGGAAAAATTGTGGAGTTATGAAAAAAGTAAAATTACTTGTTTCTTTCGTCACAAGACCTTGTTTTGCACCCCGCTGGAAAAATTTTTCACATCTTTCGTCACAAGACCCTGTTTTGCACCCCCTCTGGAAAAATTTCTGCGGACGCCCATTTAGGGTAACGGAGCAAAAATTTAGGGCAGAAAAAGACGATTGAAGTCGCCTACTTTTATGTATCCTTGAGTATCGATGAGCAGATTTTCCGGTTTCAGATCTCGATAGACGATGTTCAGGTGATGCAGGTATTCGAGAATTAGAACGATCTGGGACGCGTAGAACTGACTCAACGGTTCACTGAAACATTTGCACCTATTTAGCTTTCGCACAAAAGAACACAGCAACACACACGCACACGCACACGCACCAGTAGGCCCGTATACATATAGGCGTAAACGTCTATTAAGCCTCTATAGGAGCTCTAGCCAGAGGCCTAGCCAGGAATTTTATTTGGGAGGGTATAAATATTTTGGGTGGGTATAAATCTTAACTATAAACCACATAAACCATATAAACCACATATAACCACATGTAAATCACGTAAAAAACTTTAAGGTAGACTGATTTTGGGGGTTATATATACCGATATACCCACCGTCGCTACGCCCCTGACTCTAGCTCCACACTTTTAGAGGCTACCATAGGGAATGGAAAGGTATAGGGTTGGACCCCACTTTTTCAACCAAGTTTACGCCAATGACAGTAACCGTCCATAAGAATGAAGATTTCAGGAATTTTAAGGGACTAAAACAGCAGTTCTGAAAGTCGTAGGCCTATGCCGGGCAGCGTGTTTCCAGTTATATACTGGAACCATGCAGGATATCGGGGTTTCCCCTTAGCAAGTTAGCACAACGCCATGCAAGACAATCTGTCACTCTATCTGTTCAGATGAGTTGATTTTTTCGATTTTACTTGTAGCCAGTGAGAAGGAACGAGATTGAACTGAAGAATGCTAAACAATTGTGATTTGCGATGAGCTATTAATGTGGTGAACTGACCAGCTACGATCCCCGCCTAGAAGGGGGGAGTAAATTTCCAACCTCTGGCAAATCGAGCATTGAGCAGTGGACTATTATGATTATTTATTCTATGGCTCTATGCAATAATTGTACCTGAATTTGTGAAGTCGTCGTAGATGTGAAAACATTTCTCCGCCCTTGGCGTATTCCAGCACCATGTAGAGATTGGCGTTATCCTGGCGAATAATACAAGAAGACCATCAGCAGCGATTCAAATAACTAATTACCTCCATATGCCTATTATAATTAATAATTATAATTATAATTATTCTTCGGTGTAGAATATTCAAGACTGCGTGTTTTTGAATCAAGATAACAATTAAACTTTGTTGTTTTTTCACTTAAATATTTTAAACGAGCTTTTTCATTTATGTCGTTTGACCGAATAGGAATTAGATTATCTTTTCACAAAAAAACGTTTTTGTATTAAACTTCGCAATTCGATCATTTAATTCATTTTTTGAATCCGCACATGAACAGAGATGCTGTAATAGGCTCAATAGCTTTGGTAATATTCGTGCAAAAATTTGGAATATACGATCTCATGATAGTAAAGTAATTTGGCTAAACAGTCATAATAATAGACTATTATAAATAGGGTTGCTCAGCAATGTGAGAAATGTGGGTCATTGAGAGAATTGCATTATTAAATGCAATAAGATTAATATTAGAGTGACTTTGACAAAGACTAGCTCCACGTAAGCCAATCAAATCAAATCTTTTACCTCATGTACAGCTTCACGAGATTTTACTGTCTCAACAGTGGTTCTCACACAGGGCAGTCCAGGGATATTTTTACATCCCGCTAACACCCCCAACACCCCTCCCCCAATTTGAGGTCGACAACCCCCAAATTTGGTAATGTGACACTGGTATGCATACAAAATGCATAGGCCTACTAATTAACTCCGGACACCCCCCAATTTGAGGTCGACACCCTCCACCCCCAATTCACAGTCCTAGAAATATCCCTGGGGCAGTCCCTACTGAACCACTTTAAACCTTGTTATATTATTATATTAATTCTGAAAACCGATGATAAATGTAGAATTTGAAGAAAATCGAAACAGGCAGAACATGAGGCGCTATAGACTAGAGAGCAATGCCCGTGATCGTGTATCAGTGCATGGAAGAGCTGACGGCTTCAAGGAGGAGGCCCTATATTCACCACTTTGCTTACCTTGAAACTAAAAGGCATTTGAACTATGAACGGAAAGGAGACGGCGTTTAGAATCGTTCTCTCGTTCAGCGTATGTTCCACTTGCTTTTTCTGCACGATCTAAGACGCACAAGCAATTTTTTCTTCCAAATCTACCCACTTCATTGCCAACTGACAGAACCTATATACGTCTAAAAGCTCCCACTTCTAAAAACTTCTGATTTATTAAGAATAATTTCTATATAGACCTCTACCCTACTGTTGGCTAGATTTGTTCAACACCAGGAGCATCTGTATTCGAAAACACACACACACACACACACACACACACACACACTTGATATCTGAAGCACCAGGACGTTTTAACAGAAAATTTGGCGCAGGGCGTCAAAAGCGATATATATATATATAATTATATATATATATTATATATATTATTTATATATATTTATTTATTTATACTTGTACACTGACCTTGGCTTTAGGAAGGATCTTGAGCGCGAAGGGTTTCGTCGTTTGAATGCTTCGAACGAGGACGACCTGTCCATATGACCCTATCCCCACCGTTTTAATTGGGTCAAAATCTTCTAGTTTCGCTGTCTACAAAGGACAGTTCCACGACAAAAGTAAACTTTCTGTTGGTTAACAAGTAGCAAAGACCTATAGGAAACTGAACCTTTATTTGTGTCTGTCAACGTCTCTCTCTGTATGTCTGACGCTGTCTATCTCTGTTTGTCTGTCACTCTCTTTGTCTGTCCATGTCTGGCTGTCCCTCCCTTTCTAATCGACGTCGCATCGACCCATTTCGAGATAGTTATTTTTCATCGACTTCATGGGCGCCCGCAGAAATTTTTCCAGGAGGGGCAAAACACATTTTAACACAATGGTCACGGCTAATATTTTAGCAGGGTTTTCAAATTTCAACGTGAATTATTGGTATTTGCATTTTTCCGGGAGGGGAGGCAAGTGCTCCCTCTTGCCCTAATGTGCGGGCGCCTATGGTCGAGTAGGATGGTCAACAACTTTCGAATTGAAAAAAATGTAAAAACCGAAGCGTTCAAGTATTCACACCTATCGTTAGCAGGCTCTGCGCTATGTCATATGCCTAGGAATCTGCCCCGCCGCTAGGAATACCAGCGATAGGCAAGTTGCGCACAATGTAGGTCCCCACATAACAATGAGTCATGCTTCTTCAACCCTGACGCCGTACGACCTTTAGCGCTTACGTCAAAATATTAGGCCTACTAGCCGTCTAACAATCTATATGGTAGACTTCATGGAGTGAGCAGTAGCTTTATATATATATATATATATATATATATATATATATATATATATATATATGACATCTAATTTAATCACATACAGTGGTTGTCACTGATTTGAAAATCTGGCGCTGAGAGAGTGACAATGATATATAACATATAGGACAGTGGTTCTCAACCCGTGGTCCGCGGACCACAAGTGGTCCGCGAGAGGGGGCATAGTGGTCCGCGGCGAAGTCTGATAAAACGTAAATAAAAATTTGAGATAGGTTACTGTATATATTTTCCGTGTGAAAAATCTGAATGAAAAGTGCTACGAGCAAAACAAGGTCATCTGCACAAAAAGGTTATCGGCACATTTTGTGTGTATTTTGTGCATTTTCAACGTGAAAAAGTCTGACAAGCAAAAAAGAACAAAAGGTCGTCACCGTTTTTAGGAGCAGATAACTGCTCAAATTATCAGGTGGTCCGCAAGAAACTTTTGAACTTAAAAAGTGGTCCGCAAGGCAAAGAGGTTTGAGAACCTCTAATATAGGCCTAGGAGATGTATGCGTTTGTCGTTAACCATCTAGATTGCCCGTGCACGAATTCAGCACCCTGCATATAGACCTGATTCGATTGCATAGTTACAAAACCCATAAACCAGACGCGTAGCGATGGTATCCGGCGCCCGGGGGCAAAGTGTACCGTTGGCGCCCCCCCAACACTGCTGACGAGCAAAAAAAGTTCGTCACATTGTTCTCTCGGCGCCCCTCAAGTCTTATGGCGCCCCTCTTCATATAGTGCCGACGAGCAAAAAAGGTCGTCGCACATGTTTCTTCTTCTTTATTATGCATTTGACTTACCCAAATACCCAATTTTGGCGCCCCCACCTCGGCGCCGGAGGCATATGCTCCCTGCCCCCTCGCTACGCCTCTGCCATAAACTAATAATCAACTGCCATGGAGTCAGAATCGGTCTCACTGGGTGAAAGCGTGTCGAAAAATATGGCGTACCGGAGATTGAGTGTTCCATTTCTTTTCGAAATCTTCTTCCGCTTCTTTCAAAATTGATTTAACTGTAAAACAATGAAATTAATTATGCCTGTTATTCCTAGATTTCTACTTGAATGACAGATTAGAACAAGAACAAGGATCCACTTACAATATCTATCGAACATCGTTATTTTCACGAACCCGTTTCATACCGTCTGTCACGTATCGTTTAAAAAGGATCATGTTCGTAGTGCTAATGGAAGGCTAAAACATTAGGGGAAGACCACACAAAGAATGGATTGACAATATTAAATAATGGCGTTACATGGAGATACTGTATAATCCTTGAGATATATGAAGCTTACAAGACAGAGACGAATAGAGGAGGCGAACTCAAACTGCAATGGACACCAACGGGTATTGCGCCCACGGAGAAAACATTAATGAAAGAGTTACGTGTTGTTAAATAGTCAGCGGCACCGCGAAGTTCGAACGACTTTGATCTGGAATTCACTCACAAGGTCAATGAGGTTTCCTTTAAAGGCCCTATATAAGTGAACCTTCCCCCCCCCATAGCCCAGTGATTACGCTCCTTTGAGAAGACGGCGAACTTTATTGCAAGAGAACATCTCTACTACTGTACAACGCCTACTACATTGCTTATCTCCCGCTGCTTCCTATACATATGTATTACATTACATTGCCTATTCCTGTTCCTTAAGGTTTATTATTTGTTTTTCGCTGGCGTTGCTTTTAATTAAAGAGTATGCGCAGACCCACAGCTGTGGAGAGCAGAGGTGCTCTAATAAAGAGTTGGGCTGTAACCAGAGACGTCCATGAGTCCATTTTTTAGAACCCAATCCAACCCAACCCATCAAATCTCCAACCCAACCTAACCCAGCCCATGCCGATAATAGGTTTGTTTGACCCAACCCAGCCCAACCCACTGTAATACATTACAGTTTCTTAAACCATGCATGACTTATTTTCTGACCCAACCCACCATTAATATGGAAAAGTCTGACCCTACCCAATCCAACCCAACCCATGGGTTTACCCAACCCATGGACATCTCTGGCTGTAACTGAGCTTAACCGAATGCTGTCACACGTTCAGCGTTGAGTTAATTTGTGCACGGCCGCCGTCTGAAGCGAAGGAAAGCCGAGAACAACTTGGACTCATGCAGACGGCAAAGGCAGCACAGCAATCGTCCAAAGTCAGTGCAGCAATAGAGAGGGGGGCATTGCTGGCGACTAGAAGACATCTGCTGTATAGGCCAAAAACCTTCACATAACATAAGAAGTGTTCGAGACGTTCAACAGTTGATGGCCTATTGCTCAGACGCGAGTTTTTTTCAAATCTAGGCCAGAGCTGTGAATGGGAGTTGAATAAGGCAATCGCCTTTGTTTTTTATGCAGTCTCAGTGATGGATGAGAGTTTATTGCCCTGTTCGAGTTTCGGATTGTTTAAAATCAGGTAAGTCTACAGTCTAGTTTCAACCCGATGCGCTTTAGGCGAACAACTGTGGTTTTGAGTATAGCGGAATAGTCGAAGCAAGATTCGAAGCTCACTGACCTGCATATTTTAAGTTTTTTTAAACTCGGCTACAACCACGCCACAACAAGTGTACGGCAAATGCGCTCTAAAGCTATATACAGCCTACTTAAAATATTTCGTCAACACCAAAACATGTTTGCTTGTGAGATCAGACACACTCACCGAGCTTTGCACACACACACACACACACACACACACACACACACACACACACACACACACACACACACACACACACACACACACACACACACACACACACACACACTTATTTTTATATTAAATTCTTGCCTCAATTAGAGGAACTAAAATAACGACTGCGGGTGTTCGATGAGCACACGTCAGCTAGCTATAGCGAACAAAACTAGTTTATACTCAGCTTGAAGTTTATCTCGTAGCATGGTTGCTCACTCTTACCCTAATTGGTGTGATATTTACAATTTACGTGAACTCTGCGCTTGTTCTTCTATTATTATATATATGGTGTAGGTCTTATTATTATTATCATCTCTGATAAGTTATCGCTTAATCTCTGATAAAAGACGCTGTGAAATTGCGGCTGTGTGATTGCTGATTACTGCTGCTTATATCATCAGTCGGTAATTTTACAGTGTCAATGCCGATGTCTAGATAGCCTAACCTAGGGAGATTTCTTCCCAATTAGATCTTACATACGACGATTGATCTTTTGCATAATCAATGGATCCTATATGATTTCCTTGGATCTGGATCTATTATTATTATTATTATTATTATTATTATTATTATTATTATTATTATTATTATTATTATTATTATTATTATTATTATTATTATTATTAGTAGTAGTAGTAGTAGTAGTAGTAGTAGTAGTAGTAGTAGTAGTAGTAGTAGTAGGGGTAGTAGTAGCAGCAGCAGCAGTAGCAGCAGCAGTAGCAGTAGTAGTAGTAGTAGTAGTAGTAGTAGTAGTAGTAGCAGTAGTAGTAGTAGTAGCAGTAGCAGCAGTAGCAGCAGAGATAGGTCCAATTAGGAAGTAATTGATTTCGATTAGATGACCAGCTAATTCTAATTGTATAAAAATTTTTTATCAAATTTAATTCTAATCAATTAGAATTTACCTGCTAATTCTAATTATTTTTTAATTACATGACAATTAGCCATCCGAGGCAGCCTGAGAATAATGTTGAAACGCATGCTCATAGTATAACGCTGAGATGATCATGGTAGCATTAGCAAGGAAAAACTTACAGCTGATAGATTAAGTGTTTTGTGTGATTGCTGTTGACAACTGGAAATACCAGCCATTTCCAACCATTTAAGCTGCATGCATTACTCAGATATTAAATTAGTATTTTATAATTTGCGATTTTATCGCGAACATCGACAATCTAATTGTAATTCTAATTGATTAGACAGCAGCTAATGCTTATTCTAATCAATTGGACAAAGGATTTTGCTAATCAATTATATAATTCTAATTCAATTGATTAGATTTTTGTCTAATTGTGCCCATCTCTGGTAGTAGCAGCAGTAGCAGTAGTAGTAGTAGCCTATAGGTCCTGTTTTGGCAAAGTTATAAAATCTTAAAATTTAAAGTTATGCTTGCCACTGGTGCTTTGCAAACGAAAAGTAGGCCTACGTTGTTGATTTCAGTTTAACATTATTGACATAATCGACGATTTTTTAGAACTCATAATATTAATATTACACTTATTAATACGGATTTTCCGATCAATTATATACTTTCATACATTGCAGAAGTCAAGCTCGAGATAAAATTCAGGTCGGTGATATAAATAATGGTTTAAAAGACTTGGCCAAGTAGATTCATATTATATGCATGCCCTTCATATTTCTGAAAATGTTGCAATCTCAACAGTGGCAAATCTAGGATTTGGCAAGTGGGGGCTGTTGGTGATAACTTCAAATCATGGTTTAAATAGACTTGTTTAATGTATGTAAGTAGATTCATAGCAAAATATTATATGCATATTTCTTCATATTTCTGAAAATCTTGCAATCTCAAAGTCCAAAGTCCAAAGTTTCATAACAGACAGGCAAAAGGCAAATCGAAATATGCCCAGCCATAGTCATACTCAATTCTTTTTTGACTAATTATTTCCCGGCACGCAATAGTATGTAAGCGTTTACATAAAATTCTATGCATCGATCATAATAGAACCCGATAAGGTCGCATTTGGTCCATGCATAAAAATATAATAGGTCTACATCCACGTCAAATTAAATGAAATAGGCTACAGCAAAAGATACGGTTTAAAATCTAAGTAAAATGTTCAACTTTTGAACGTATAGTGATGCGTTAAAAAAGTATGAACTGGTTTAAAGATATCCCGGTACCGATTGGTGCCGTCAGAAAAAAGCGCTGGTCCTGCCGACATTTATTGGAGCGAGACCGCCATTGATCGTAATAATTATGGCGTTGCAAACGCGCACCATTGCCACAACGGCTCTAGGATTCCAGAAGCAAAGAAATAGGCGCGATTAGCGAAAGTTTCAAAAGACTAGACTCCTTTGATGGGTGCAGACACATTCAGAGAACAAGACGCGGACTTCACGATACACTTTTGCTTTAAAAAGACGGTTTTGTGCCGAAGAAATCCTTTGAATTTCCTAGCAATAAACCTCTGTTAAAACCCTTTCAAGGACACTGGTATCTATACCCCCTACACACACACACTGATGTGTGTGTGGGGGGCGGCGTTTGCAAACGTTGATAATAACGCATTGTTAATAATAATGATAATAATATAATAATATTATAATGTAATTATACTAATATAATAATTATAATAATATAATGTTAATAATGCGTAGTTAGTAACGCATCTCACGGGCGCTGGGATGCGTTATTCCCACATAGAAATAAATATTTGAATTCAGTGCGAAAAATGCTTTGGCAAATGTGGTTTTAGACTTTTAATTAGACGTTTTGATTGGAGTAATTCTGTTTTTCGTCAATTCTATAGAGTAGAAATACAATGTGTTTTTCTTAACGGTCCCCGAAAAGGAGTAACAGTGATGGTCGTCGTTATTGCAGGCTACTGTTAAGATAAATATTCGCCAACATGCATACAAAGATACTAATTGAAATGCCATCTATATAAAAAGCTCCTCTTACAGATTTCATCGGAAGAAGCGTCGTCGACCGAGCAGGCGGCTGCAATGGTGCTCTGACGAGTCTTCGTCTTGCCGTGAGACGCCATACGATGCTTTCCAAAAAATTTCCCAAGAATTTCACTCATGATTCCGGCTGAAAAATCTGTCTATCTGTCTGTCTGTCTTCTTCTGCCTCCTCCTCCTCCTCCTCCTCCTCTTCTTCTTGACCGTTCACGCAGATGAGAGAATTTCAAACGACGATATTTCCGTCATGCATATCTTTCTTATCAACACTAGACACGTCTGTTCCGATGCCTTCAAAACCTATGTCTAAATTTAAATCTAAAAAATCTTTTAAAAATGTTGTCAAACATACACAGTTACACCTGTTACTATCAGCTTAGCGTACATCTGACTTGTCAAAGAGCACGTTTTGCAAACGCTCTTCGACTGTCACGCGATTTCAAATGTTCCAAACTGGTTGGTTGCTTGGCTAAGAAGAAATCTCTTGGCTAGCCAACGCTCCTAATGATCAGACCGCTCTGGCCTAAAGATACATACTTTTTTTTTACAATTCAGCTTGTAACCGGTTCGCGTCACTTTGAGCGAGCGATGCTAACAAAGCATGCCGCACTTTTGACGCGCGATGTCTCTAGCTTAGCCTGAATAGCCTATACGACGACTTTAGCCCGAATTTAATCACGCGAGTTCTTGATTCTACTTCTTACGCCGATCAACGCCATGGACTGCCGCGTTTTGCGAAGGGATAGTATTTTAAGAACGCGCAATCACATGAGCAGACGTAACCCCCAACCCCCGCCCCATATGTAAACCTGTAGGCCTACAGAACCATGCAGCATGTATATATACAGCTTGTATGGAAATAACGCAGGTCTATAAGACGTTGTGAGACAAAACGACAACTGTCTCGAGAGAGAATTTCGTCTTTTTCTATGAAGATGCGGTTTAGCGTTTGTTTTCAACGTCTCATTACTAGATGATTCGACGAGAATAAGACGTAGTGATGACAGTCGACTAACTTAACATTGATAAGTCATTGGGCGTCTCTTTGAGAAAGCTTCCCTTTATAGGCAATTTTGGTGACGCTGCATCTCTTCTGTTGCCTATACACTGTACATGAAGAGAGCGTATATTGTATAGCGCAGTGATGATAGGCCTAATTAATCGAGGCTCTGTCAACCTTACCGAGGAAAAATGCATCTTATGATGAAAAACGCGTGCCCCGTGATAGCTGACGACACATCAGCTGCAGCCGAATACAAATAAAGTGCAAGCGATCTGATGGTTGCATTGAACGTTAACCTTATGCGACACTCAGCTTCGTCGAACTGGAATTAGCACTAAAAATACGTCGTCGATCTTATGTCGATTTGCGTGCTGGTGGCTCTCTTTTATCTGCCTCGATCTCTTGAAATCTCTCTCAAAAGTTACCGACGTGTTTTCACCAGGGTGCGATTTGTGACCTGGAGCAGTGGGGGGGGATATGTCGAGCTTGGGGTGGATGTAGTTGTTGGAAAATGTAGCAGTGGGGGGAAGTAGTGGTGGGTGATGTAGCAGGAGCGGGGGATGCAGTTGGGCAGTGGGGGAGATTTCCCTTCCCCTACAAATCGCGCCCTGGTTTTCACTAGCGTTTCAATAACTTTTTACTTGTTTGTTGAGTTTTGGCATAGGCCTATCAATGGAAACGTGGCGTTATTTGTTTTCAACCGTCACTTAATAATGTTCATTGGCATTGTTTAATTGAAACAGCTGCGGATTAGAATGAAACGTACGCAGTAAAAATGTCGAGAGAACCCGGACTTTTATAAACGATATTCTGCTATTACAGTAAATATAGCTTATTAATATTCAGTAAGATATTTCTAGTTAGGCCTAATAGAAATTTGCTCGACATAATCAAGATAGAAATCTCATTGATTCGCTCAATTTGTATAAGATCATGGCATAAATTTACTCCTAACTCCTTCTTATTCATTGCTTCATCAGAATTGGAACCTATAAAACTTCAAGCGGTTTTATTGTTTATATCGCATGATTGCCATGTTAGTCGTCACACTATCGTAAACAGGGATATTTCTAGTATTGTGAATTTGGGGGGTGTCGACCTCAAATTGGGGGTGTCCGGAGATAATTAGTATCCATTTTATATGCATACCATTGTCACATTACCAAATTTTGGGGGTATCGACCTCAAATTGGGGGTGTTGGGGGGAGGGGGATTAGGGGGATTGGGTGTAAAAATATCCCTGATCGTAAATCTAGAAATATCTCCACATAAATACGCTTCAGGAGTACACGGACATCCACTTTGGACCGGAGCTAGCGCGCCATGGCGTCGGTTTTTATCTTTTCCAAGATTAGATAGATTAATTATCGCCTGTTTGCGTTAGCCGCGAATTTAATATTTCGCTCTGAGGAACATGTTTGCTAACGCAGAAGCCAAACGATCAGAGACGAACTATTGCAGACATGTCTACAGTCAAGAAGGGGGGGACTATTTAGTCGAAAGAAATGCGTCACTCCTCCGCCGAATAGATGGGCGTGCTACGAATTTAATTAAAGTCCCTAGTATACGTGAAACCGAAATAGTTCGTGGCTGTATACATAGTGACAAGTATGTTAACTATTAATAGATTAACTATTAATAGACCTATATAGATTTGGGGGCCAGGTGAAAAAAACAAGTAAGTTTACCCATTTTTACTGATTCCGTGCACCATATATGTCTATACGTGGGCTATAATTAATTATCATATTAATTATGTGGCTCGCCAATGTGATTTGTAAGATTACTTGACACACTGAGTCTGGTTGATTTCAGGATGCTTGACTCTTTATCACGACTCAGACATTATAGAACATTCCAGAAAAGAAATACCAAAACGCTATTCGTCAAGACTCTGACAACTCCACTTTTCTGAGTTCCGCATTTCGTTGATAATCTTGGCTCTGAAGTCTTCGTCCACGCTTGTTTCTGTCTGTAACTATACGCCACTGAAACAATTATTTTAAATAGATTAATCGTCAAGCGATATATGAATAATTATTTAGTAAAAATAGGCCTATACAAATTATAATAATATATAATACATATAAATAATTACTTTAAATGCATTAATCGTCAAGCGATAGGTCAATCCAAGATTTTCTTCAGATGAAATATAGATACCGTTTTCATCAATGACCACGATATTTATATTTCTCGGAAATGGCTGATTTTATTTGAATTTAGAAGATTTTGGCAGAAACGTCGTTAAACCTTGCTTTACTAGTCTACGAAAATCAGAATTCAGTCCTCTTAAACTGTGTTGGTAATTTAATTCACAGAGTAGACGAAGCCTCCATTGACATCTTGGGAGATACACATTTCTAACGAGAAAACCCTTGAAACCTGCAGTGCTCGAAATGGCATCATCATCACATTATCACCATTATCATCATCACCACCACCACCACCACCACCATCCTAATCATCATCATCATCATCCCATCATCATCCCATAATCATCATTATCATCTATGTCGTCGTCATCATCATCGTCGTCGTCGTCATCATCATCATCGTCGTCGTCGTCATCATCGTCATCAATTTTATCAATATTTTTCTGTAAGAGAGTGGGCAGTGTTGTTGTAGGCGTTGTGCAAGGATTTGACCGTACCAGTAAACAGAACGAAGGAGGAGGAGGAGGGAGAGGAAGAGCAGGAGGAGGAGGAGGAAAGGCGGAGGATCTGATTTCGGCTGCCATCGCGTGTCTGCACCGCGTTCACGTACTAGATATCGAACGTGGCGCGGTCAGCGGCGGGCAACAGCGGTGCGCCGTCGGTCGCCGATGGGCTCTGCTATGGCTGACGTCGTCTGGAGCGCGCTCTCTTCCCCTCCCTCCCCCTCCCTCCCTCCCTGCCTCCCTGCCTGCCTCTTCGACCGCCGCAAATGACGGTAAGCAGACAAAAACACGACGCCGAACAACAGACACGCAGCAGGACAAACAGAAGGAGCGAGGCGGGCAGACAGACAGACAGACGGAAGGAAATAATAACCGAAGGGCAAATATTGTGATAAGACGTTGCAGTTTCTCTGAGATAATAAGAAGTCTGAAGTGAAAGAGAAACAGACACACGGACAGACAGACGCAGACAGGCAGCGATAACTGAGCGCAGTAAGTAAGATGAACGATGACAACGAAAGGGACTGGTATACCGTTGTCGCCCTGGGCACGGTCTTGTCGGCTAAGGAGGATTGGATGGAAAAGAGGCCTGCGCATGCAATGGGAATAGAGGGAAATGATCGATAGAAGAGGGAACGAATGAGGACGTTGGCGTCGATATGCGGGAGTCGGATTTTGAGACCCAAATGCCTTTCCGCGAGTAAATAATAACGAATTTCTATTAATAATAATAAAAATATTACGGTGGAGGTGGTGACGATGGTGATATGATGACGGCGACAAGGACGACGACTATGATGATGGTGCTGGTGGTAGTGATGATCAGTGTTTAATCTAGACTCTAAACTCGGGGGGGGAACTGACAAGGCCGGTGGAAGTCAGCCAGGGGCTGTCTACTGTTAGTTGATGTAGCATGCCAAAATTTCCGGAGGGGGAATTTGAAATTTCAGGGGAAAAGGACAATTCCCCTCCTGGAAAAGGCATAGATTAAACCCTGGTTATGATGATGACGATGGACTGAGGAGAAGGAGAAGGAGGAGGAGGAGGATGAGATGAAATGGCGACGGGCAATTGCCATAACTATGTTGGGTTTTCTCTGCGGATCTCTCTCTCTCTCTCTCTCTCTCTCTCTCTCTCTCTCTCTCTCTCTCTCTCTCTCTCTCTCTCGGCGCCGATGCAGGCGGATCTGCGCCGTAGACGGAGCACTTGGGCCTAATCGACCATCCACCCGGAATCGCGGGGCTTCAACAACACGGCAGCGGCACGGATCGGAGAGAGAGAGAGAGAGAGAGAGAGAGAGAGAGAGAGAGAGAGAGAGCGACGAGGGAACCTGTGCGCAGACCTACAGTGTATCATTGTCGAAGGCGCATAATTTATATAATGCGGAGCTCGTAAAGGAAGGACGTTCGCTGCGTCGCCAAGAGCGCTCTCTCTCTCACTCTCACGTAGGCGTAATAATAATGATAATATATTATGAAATCAATGCAGACGTATTATTTTGACTATGAAACCGAAGACGTCGATTCTGACGATTTTTCAGGTTCAAGATCATAACAAATAGCGGATCGAGATCGAAAGATCGACGGGAACGACGAAAGTCGACGACGACACACCGCGGAGAATTATCCTATACGAAGCGACAAGAGGATTCCTTTCTGACGTATAGGCCTAGACTCTGTTGGAACCGAACGATCCGTGAATCACGCGGAACGCCTGCTCTACAGAGAAACAACAACAACATCTCGACGACTAATCCGCATCTGGTCGATGATCCGAAGAACAAATCCGTGGATCGGTGGTGGTGGTGGTGGTGGTTGTTGTTCCAGCGGCGATGCTCCACCGCCTCGTTCTCCGGACCAAACGACGCCGATGCGATGTCGCCGCTGGTCGGCCGCCGCCGCCGCCGACGACGAGACGGGGAAGGAGGCGACTCCCGACGCCACCACCACCACCGGCACGACGGAACCGCTTCGAAATTCCGTCGTCAAGTTTGTCGACGAAGAGTCGAACGTCTTCTCTCCGTCGATCGTTGGCAGCGGAGACGACAGTCTTCTGACGACTTCGCTGGACACCGATTCCCTTTTCCAGTCCGAGATTTCGGACAGCGAAACGTCGAGATCCTCTCACCTGGACCGCCTGGATTTGGCGCCGAACGACAACGAACGACGTACGAGCGATGAAGTCTCTCTCTCCGCGGATTCTCTCTTGGAAAACGTCGACGTTTCGGGTTCCTCCAGGAGTCGCATTTCCCCCTCCTCCTCCTCCCCTCCTCCTCCCTCTGCTTCGGGCGTCACAAGGACCCGGCGACCACCGACCGTCAAGGCGACAGACTTTCGACCGAAGTCGTCAACTCGGAGGGGGAGAAGAATCGCAAAAGATTACGAAGAAATCCCGATCCGAATACTTCTGACTGGAAGAAGAAGAGACAGCCGCCGCCGAAGCGCGTCGACGAGGCGGGACAGATTTCCGAATTACTTCCCGGCTGCAGAGCGCCGCCGTCGACAGCAGAACGAAGACCTTCGAACGACGTTCGGACGAAGACAACGACCGCCGCACCCGACGAACTCCTCCGCGACGGCAACAACGAACCGCCGACCGACTCCGATCAGCTCCGACGAAAGATCCTGACGATTCGGTCGAGTCTGCAGGACAAGGTGGCGCTTCTGAAGCACGAGAAGAGGGTGGTGGATCGAAAGATACGAGAGGCGAAGGAAGAGGAGAGACTGAGACTGCGCCAGCTGGAGATCTTCCGACAACAGCTGAGCCATACGAGAAAGGAGATTCTACTGCGGACGCTGGAAGAGACCAAGAAGCAACTCAACCAGCAGGTCCTCAGACTCCAGAACGTCTACGACTTCGTCTTAGTTGAGCAGCGTCAACTGGTCTGCTGTTATTAGGCGCAGCATTGTGACACACACATCGGGGGGCCAACTTTGCAGTGGCGGCTCTAGGATTTGGCAAGTGGGGGGACCGTTGGGGTGGCCAATTTCTAATCATCATTGTCGTCGTCATCATCATCATCATCATCATCATCATCGTTGTCATCATCATCATCATCATCATCATCAATATTGGGGGCCAACCATTGGTTGTTAGGTATGTAGTATTAAGTATAGGGTCCCAACAGGGGGCAGTGGGAGCCAGGCACTCACTAGGGGGCACGGGCCCCCCGCCCCTCTGTGGAGCCGCCACTGCAACTTTGTAGTTGTCCGTTGAACTTTTACTCAATCAGAGGTGACCGCAAAACAAGCTTATTTCCTACGTTGAACTTTAGGGAAATACAAAATGACTGCACTAATAATGATTGCCATTTGAGTGAATTGTCTTTCCCAAATGTCTGCAGCACATCTCATATTTTCCACGTTGAATTTGATTGTAGATAACTATTTTATTCTATAAGATGGTCTGCATGCAGTGCTCGATTGAAAGCGTTTTTATTGACCTAAAATGGCAGAGTAGTGAGTACGCCGCTGACTGGAACGCCAATGTTGATGTTGGATCTCTTAAACTTCTCTACAGTCAAGTACAGCAAATGTCATATTCTTCGAAGACGAGAATCGATTTTGAGAGCATTCATGTCCATCGCCAGAAATCCTCAAGACCAGCCATTCAACCACTCCGTTGCTGCAACAGTGCCGTTTATCTGTGCCGCCCCTGGCAAGATAATGATGCTGGGGAATAAACTGATTCCCTGGTTCAGTGCATGGATGCGTGAAAATAGATATAGTTATTGCAAAAAGATATTTTAATGAACAAGACCCAGGCCACTACTATAGTCTTTGCTGAAATAGGCTAATAGTCTTGCAATTTCTTCGTACGTTGCGAAATCTCGGTAATTTTTCTACAGTTTTATCATTATTGTCGGTCGTTTGATACTTCTATTTCTCTGTCTCTCTATCTGTCCGTCTCTCCGTATGTCAGTCTCTCCGTCTGTCCGTCGCTCTCTCTCTCTCTCTCTCTCTCTCTCTCTCTCTCTCTCATAGACCCTTGGATATCACTTGTAGTACACTTGGTTGCCTGTATCTCCAGCTCTCTTCGTACTTTTCCCGCTATCTTGTTGTCTTTCTCGAAGTATTTTGCGATTTTTGCTGTGCCTTTCAGTTATAATTTACTTTGTTAGAAAACCTCAAAGACATCAAAAGTCTTACTGCTGCAACCCTCGTTTCATCTGCGAAGCACATGATAGGACCGTTTCTTTCTCTCAGGCTGTCGCTAAACTGGAACAGTCACATCATAATTCACCGAATCGTCCTAAGATCTTAGATCGTCTAGTCTGATCCAGATGAATAGTGTTTACAGCGGCATAGCCGACCGTAACGACTGTTTTTGATTTTGCTTCGTTTGTCGGCGCTTGTGTCTACATTGTAGCAGGCAGAGAAAAACATGACCTTGAACCAGTTTTTATCCGTTGAGATTGCATTCATAACAACCTCAAAGTCTACGAAATCTTACATAGGCCTACATGCGACAAAAACAAGGCAACACAACCAGGCTTAGGCCTAATATAAGCTAATATCGATCTTTGTAGCAGAATTTCTAAGTTTCTTCTTTACACAACAAAAATAATTATAATTGGACAAAATGAAAAAAAATTAGGAACCTTGTTACTTGAAACAGACGAGCGTCAGAACATTGGAGCAAAAGGATGATGGTAATGTGGGGATCCAACTCCAATGCCTTCTCCCTCCCAATGGTAGCCTCTCAGAAAGTGGGGAGGGGGCTCGAGCCTAGAGACCTAATAGAAGCTGACGCCTATGCGTGAGAGTGATATGTTTGCGCAACAAGAGCAGAAGATTTGCCTTGATATAGGTTTCAAGGCCAACTAAGCGTGTAAGTTAGTCTAAGGGTCGGTCGGTCGGTTGTAAATTTCTCCCACAACATACTCCTAATCTGTCTTCCTTTTCAACAACCAGCATGTAAACTTGTGGTCTAGCCGAGGCTTACGTGAGAATTTGATACAAATCTGCAGGCATCTCTCCTGTCATCTTTGTCTTCCTTTTACAAAAAGGTCTGCGATGACCTTATCATATATATAAACACACATATATACAGGGTGTAAAAGTGAAAAGCTAATATTTAATATCTCGGTTGTGGATTTCAATGAAATTTATAGGCCATATACCTGGAGATGTTTTTGATGCAATTGCCAGATATCTTTAGTGTTTGCTGAAATAAAAAACTAAAGAGACTTTTGAAATTGACATTGGCATCATAATAAAGTGATAAAAACATTTTAAAAAGTTTTTGGGCCCTCCCTGAACGTAAAGAGGGTTTCAGATGATTTGTTGCGTGAGCAGGTGCTCAAAATGCCCATGCACCCTTAGCCCTCACACATGCCGACAAGCGCTTCTTCACTGACAATATCGACTTCTTGATCTGGTCTTCAGGCAAACTCTCCCAGATATTCTTCAGCATCTTCAACTCCGTGATGTTCTGTGGCTTTGGCTGAAATATCTGTCGAGCATGATTCCCCAGACGAAGTCAAAGATTGATATCTGGGATCGAGTTGGGTGGCCACATCTTTCTTGATGAAATCACAATATTGCACACAAAATCCTGGGTCCTGAGAGCACAGTGTGCACACCGTCTTGCTGGAATATGAAACCTTCTCCAAGCATATCACACATTCACACACACAATCATAATGCTGCTGTGTTTATCTATATATAACTTTTGACCTTGTCTGGCGCGATTAAGATTTCTTTTAGACTGAAAACGATTTCGATTTCAAATTATCTTCTGTTTACAATTTTAAAATTTCAAAATCTTTAATTTTTCAAACGTTTTTGCTAAGAACTAAGATCAGCATAACGCTATTCCCAGTATATGCCTATAAGAAATCTGAGATATTATATCATAAAGACTGCAAAAATATATATACAAAAATTTTCAAAGATTTCTGATAATTTAAAAATCGTTGGTTTGAAAGAACTATAAGACATAACGCTGTGCGTAAAAAAATCTGCCATTCGACTGCAAAAAACTTAAGATTTATCGGCTGCTCAATGACGTGGATTAAGAAAAATCAGCAGCATGACATGCTAACTTTCAAAAATCGAAATTTATCACAAAGTGTTGCGTTAGATTAAACTCTGATCAGCTATCAGGTTGGTACAGCTATGCTTTATAATAATTTAATAAAAAATAATAACTGGATGCTAAGTGTTTTAGTGCTTTATAACAATTTATAACTGGATGTGTTAAATAGTTTAGTAGGATTTCTACCGCGTTGAAAACCGTTATTATTAATGTTAAACTTTAGATTAAACTCTGATCAGCTATCAATCCAGTGGCAGCTCTGCTTTATAATAATATAATAAAAATAATAACTGGATGCAAAGTGTTTTCATGGGGGCCAACCATTTGTTGTTTAATGTATTAGCATTAAGTATAGGGTCCCAACTGGTGGGGAAACCGTTATCTCTCAATTAATGTTAAACTTCTTCTGGCCCCGGTGGAGCCGCCACTGCTGCAATCATAATTCGAATAAGCAGTTAGAATTATTCTAACGTCTGCTCGAATGTCGATTTCATTATTTCAAAAATACAAGGCCTATCTGACACTTGCAGACTGATAAAGAAATACGCTTAGTTAAAGGTGTGTGTGTGTGTGTATGTGACTGTGTGTGCTCGCGTGAGTAGCTTTAAGCAAACAAGCAAGCTCTAAAAGTATCCAAATTGATCTCCAGTTGACAGCGTAATGATCGTATCGTGTTCTTATAGCCCCGATCTCTCTCTTCGAGCAGAAAACTCGAGAATATCGAGGGCTTATGTGACACATAAACCGACGAGTGAAGAGGCTACAAACACACACACACACACACATGCACACTGATACACAAACACACACACACACACGTCTATAAGCTCCTCTAAGCCTACTAATGCCTGAGTAGACTCAACGAAGCTGCCTACACTTCGATAGTTTGCACCGAAACGAGCGTCAAAAATGAATACGACGGCTTAGCATTCACGGGCGAAAATGTGTAGGAATCTTGCAGAAATATATTATTATAGACCCTACTCCAGTCTCCAATAATAAGGCATTGACCGCAGTTTTGGTAGCTATTATTATTGTCTCTACAATAACATGGGGCACGAAATTGTGGTCACTGCTTGCCGCAACTGAAAAGCGAGAACCTTAGTAATAACGAGTTTGGAGAGATTTTAAATAACGAAGTTTTCAGTAATTTGACGCATTTCCTAACATCTTATAGAAACAGGCATTGAACGTCACTCATTTATTTGAGGTAATTTGCGATAAATGATACTGTATTTTACTGCTGCGCGCCCATGCATGTAAGCAATGACGTACGAGGAAACACAACACAGAACATGCACACTGCGTGAGTCTGTGGACTCTGTACAAACCCAAAATAATTGATTCAAATTGAACATTTTATTATTTTTAAAAAAGAATTTCGATTCTCAATGCTTTTTCAGAAAATCCGGAAGTGCCAAATTTTTGCAAAATATTATTATTATTTCAGTGAAATATGATGTTTTTGTCTAACCTCTTACAATAATCGAATCTAGCGTTATGAATTGGAACCCTAGACACAGACTCAAAATTGGATAGTGTTTATTCTAGGCCTTCTCTTGGGGATTCGCCCCCTCCCAAAAAAAAAAGTTTTAAAATTTCCCCTAAAAATTTTTAAATGTTGGCTGGGGATGGAAATCCCCCCAAGTGTGGAGACTCAGACCTTGTCCCCCAAACATTTCAAAATGCCCCCAATGTCAAGGTGGCTAGAAGAAACACTGAAATTGGACGTACAGTAAGTGCGATATATTAACGTTTTGCCAAGTTTTAATGTATTCCTTTGACGCGGTTCTCTCAAATACTGTACAATCATTTATTATCGAGCAGCAATCAGTCAGCATGCGCTACATAAATACTACGAAAGTATAGTTCCTGATTTCGTTTCAGTGTGGATATCTACAGCGAGACCGCCGGCGCCGAGGCCCTCTTGCTCGCCGTGCGAAGCTCTTCGTCCCTGGCGGAGGCCCGCAGTCGTTCGCGTCGACGCGACAGCAGGCGCTTGAAGGACCGGCGAAACTCGTAGCTGAACGCCGAATAGAGCAGAAAGTTGGCGGACGCGTTGACCATGACGAGCAGGTTGAAATAGTTCGCCTGAATGCGCAGCAGGAGCGCCGTCGCCGCCCTCGTTCGCCGGTCCCCCTGGACCGGATCGCGGTAGAGCCCGTGCAGCTGGTGAACGGCCTGCGGCAGCTGGCAGACGACGAAGACCAGCACGACGGCGATCAGCGTCACCGTGATGCCCTGTTCCTTGCGCCGGCGTCGCTCCCGCTTCCTGAAGAGCAGCGACGCCATCTTGACGGTCAGCGCACGTCGGTCGCGCGCCGCCCGGACGACGGCGCGGATCAACAGCGCGTTGAAGAACACCAGCAGGACGAGCGGCACGAACGCGAACAGCGACTGCTTCGCGTGGCCGTAGACGCGGTAGACGGTGGAATTTCCGAACGTCGTCGTCGTCCGCGTCAGAACGGTCACGTTTCGACGTCGCAGGCGCGGCACCATCTTGTACTCGAAGAACTCCGGTAGGGTGGCGACCGCGGCGAGCAGGCAGACGACCGGGATGACGCGCCTGGCTTTTGCCGTCGTGCACCACAGCTTGCCCCTGATGGGGAAGCAGATGCCGACGTACCGTTCGACGGTGAACGTTATCGTCAGCCAGACGCCGGCGTTGCTCCAGACGTCGGTCAGGACGCGACCGCAGGCGTTCTTGTAGCGGAAGTAGCGGACGCGCCACCGGCGGTCGTCGGTCGCCTCGTCGTCGTGCGCGAAGGTCATCGTCAGCGCGAAGAACAGGTAGAGGATGTCGACCGCCGCCAGTGCGCACAGGTAGTAGCTGGTCGACGATTTCATGGAACGCGTCGTCAGGACAAGCATGTTGACGACGTTCCCCGTCACGCCGACGGCGACGACGAACAGCGCCGCGATCCGCAGGACGAAGAAGCGCGTGAATCCGAGAGTCAGTCGAAGGTTTTCCAGGTACGCCGATGTCAGAGGAGGTCCGGACGCGCTCCGGTTCTCGCCTCCCCCTCCGGGCAGCGCCGGTTGTGCGACGTCCCAGCCCCATCCTCCGGTCTTGTTTGGAAGCGACTCGGTCATTCTATGGACTGTCAGATGTAACAAAAGAGTTAGAAGTTAAAAGAAGAAGAATTCTTAACTTGCAGTAAGAAAAGACATAGGCCTAACCGTCATTGCACGACAAATAAACGTTTTTTCTCAGACTTCTGTAGCGGTACGGAGAATTATTAACTTACCCAACCAATGACACACAGTAGAATAGGCAATGACCAGCAATAATTAATTAAGAGATTAGAAACGACCTACAAAGAAGAGCAATCATATAATGAGTATTTAAAATCCATTGGGGGTACATGCCGAAAAAAGTTTGACAAGCAAAAAAGGTCATCCCAGGCTCAGATTGGGAGGGGTGTCGGGCTCAGATTGGGGTTGGGGTGTTTCGGGGGGTAGGGTGTAAAACTATATCTGGTTACAGTACTACAATGTAGTTGTACTGTTGTACTCTTCCACAACAGTTGTAACCTATTCTGAATCTGAATAGTTCTATTCCTTTTGACAGTTTCCACTTTCGCCGGTGTTCTTAGGCCTGTCCATAGCTTCAGTTGTTATATTTTTCTCAAGATTTTATTGAACGACAGTTTGCTATCTTAAACCCAAGCTAAAATTAAAATTGTAATCTTATTTCTTTTAACACGCATTTATTAGTATATTAGTGTAGAGAACAGAGTGCAATAAACGAGATCCTTTGCAACATCAACGTGTTTTTGATCATTTTTAAAAATCTTGACATTTATCATTATCCTATAAAAAGGATATAGTACGAGACAGAACTTGGACTTTATCAATCTAATTTAACTTAGTTTGCAGCAATTAGGCCTATTCTACTTAATAATTAGCTTGCACTACTTGGAAAACGACGGTTTAATTCCTCCAAAAAGAAATCCGTCTAATTTTCTCTTTTGAAATTCTGGAGAAATTTCTGAATACATTCCACACTTTAGAACCAGCGGCGTAGCCAGGATTTCCGGAAGGGGGATTTGGTTGATCGTCACCAAATTCGAAAAATCTTCACAAACAAAAAAGGTCATCCTCATCTTTCCTTCTTGTATTTTTTCATTTTGTAGGCTAGATGCTGATGGTCGTCACCTCCTTACGCCTTAACGTTCTATAGCGCTTAGAAATTTTCGGTCGACAGCCAAGGGAGGATTGACTCCAAAATCGCGTCCGAAAATTTAAAAAATTGTATGGAAAAACAAATGTGTGGAAAAAATCAAAACATTTTCGTCGGCAGCCAAGGGGGTTAACCCCCAAACCTGGCTATGCCGCTGTTTAGAACTGACGATTCAATAGAATAAGTAGGCTACATTGAATAGCAAGCAGCTGGAGTCTCTGGTTGGTTATTAAACAGGAATTCTATACGCGAATTGTTGATAGATCGGCCGATTCAAAGGACTCCAGAGCGTCTAGCCAAAACTATAATTATAGACCTCCGATTATTATCGTCGAAGCTTAATGCGCTACATGTAGGAAGGAACCAGAATTCTTTGGAAAAATCGACTCGATGCTTAAGCGTTAAATAACGGTCATTGTGTTTCAGATATTTTCTCTGCGTGGAACTGAGAATAAGCTGCGGAGATAGGCCTAAGCCGGAAATTCCATCGCAACAAATAATTCTCCGTCCTTCTATAATCAATCTAGTCAATGACAGCTGTACAGATTTCCACGGTATCCACGGCAGGTCAGTACGACGACTATAAGGACAATAATTTGGAGAAAGGTTATTCTCCAAAGGGAATCCGTTACTTTGGAACTCGTTACCTGACGTTGTGTCGGAAGCTGCAGTCTCTGCGGAATCCTTTCTTAGGAACTTAAAAACACACCTATTTAATATAGGATTTTACTGATAGAGTTATGTCAAAGCCCTTTTGTCGTAGGCCTTAGCCTTGTTTACTGCACTGAAGAAATTGTCTAGAAATAAAAAATAAATAAAATAAATAATTGGTCTTGCAGTAATTTACGGCGTCTGTTGCGAACTGGATCCTCAACACCTCACCGCAAAAGTAGGCCTACGTGATGGGATTTCAGCACGTTATAAGATCTAAGACCAACGGACAGATTGTTCCGAACCACTCTCTCCTATATATGCAGTACAATATGTCAGATGTATTAAGTAGTCACACCGGTTTAGTGCCAAATTGCGACGGCATATCTAACTAAATTTTTACGGTCCCATCACGTAAATTTTTATTTTTCCGCACTTTTCCCCGTTATTTTTCCACATTCGATTTCTGCATATATATATATATATATCATATTTGCAATTTCCCCATATATATCTTCTTCTTCTTTTTGTCCTTCCGACTTTTCCAGGATTTCAATGGAAAGTGGTTCCTTCCACTTTAAAGTCTGTCTTCTTGCTTTCATATTAGCGATCACTTTGGACCTTGTTATTCATTTTATTATGACCTTTGCTTCTGCATCACTTTCTGCTATCAGTTTTCAAAACATTTTTTCGTCATCTGCTCTTCCATCTGTGAATATGGTATGTCATTCAACACCATTTTCTATAAATAACTTTCTTGATGGTCTTTCTTCCTTCAATGACTTTTCTGCAACAATACCAAACCATTTCTTCAGTCTTTTAAAGTTTCTTGACTGATTTGCGACTATTTGTTTCTTTTTGCTCAAACATTTTCTGTAATGAAATTTAACAAAAATGTTTTATGGTTCAGGTTGTGCTTCTTTTGAAAGTCGCAACAAGTGAACTCACTGAACTAACACAAAATATGAATAAGAGTGTTAAAGACGTTCAGTCTTAACAACTCCATTAATAAAAAGGCGATTGACCTTTGGTTTTTAATTTTATTCTTTAATAATTGAACATGGTCATAGTATTTTTATTAACAAGTATTAACCTTTAATTCTACATTTAAATTACAGTATAATCATTTCAATTTTTTTTTCCTACTGGATTGATTGTATTTGAAATGCTATTAATTCCATTAGTCCTGTCGAATTAAATTTTATCCATAACCATATTAAATTCTTGTTATTATGTTACTTCACAACGTACCATCTTCTGCATTAGAAAAAAGCGCTTGTCCTAGGTATACTCGGAACCGAAAAATGTGGTACTTGTTCTAAAAAGGTTATTTCCTCAAGTACCAATATATATATATATATATATATATATATATATAAATCGTATAATATATATATATATATATATATATATATATATATATATATATATATATATATATATATATATATATATATATATTTATTTATGCGGAAATCGCAATGTGAAAAAATAACGGGGAAAAGTGCGGAAGTCATTTAACGCTTGTTAAAGCAAATCAGCCTACAGGAACGTTTTACGTAGGCCTACTTAACAGCACAGCTATACATGCGTTTGCGATGGAAAATGCTACATTCGCTCGAAGAAAAGCTTTCATAGAATTTATAAAACTCAGCAATACCTCTTGCTCTTGACTCTTGAGGGCAGTTGAACAAAACCGAAGTTGTGTTTTCACCCAAATGTCCAACCTATCGAATCGACGGTACGTTTATCTAACGGTTGCAAAAGATGGTGAAATGACTGAAAATACGTTTCGCTATCTAGACGATCGGTAAAATTCAACCGAACAGCTGCCGGCAAGATATACAAGATGGACATTTTTTTGAAAACGCCAAAGTCGGCTGTTACCACTCTAACGACAGCCGTAGTCTAACACAATCTAATTAGATCCGTTAGTCTATAATAATCATTAGATAACTACGATTAGATAACAAATCCAGTGTCTTAAACTATCGTAAAGACTAGTATACGAAATAACCGTCAGCTCTTCAAGCCTCTTCGCGGGACCATCTCAAATTCTTAAATCGCCAGCTATATAAGTTCGTGTATGTCCGTGGACGAGACGCTTTCTCGGTATAAGGTCGACGTCATCTCGATCACTGTGTCAATATGTCGAAGTTCCAGCAAGACGGTCAATGCGCCGACCGAATATCTCTGTCGGTCTCTGTCTGTCTCTCTTGATCGATATATGTACGGGCAGAGCCTTTCGCGTCTAATACATGGACCTACAGCTGTTCAGAGAGCCGCTGACGACGCGTATTCGAACTTGATTCCGTTACTCGGATGAAGGACATCATCGTTGCGTGCGCCGATTCCACACTGCCCCCTCGTCTCCTCGCTACCGAAGCAAAAGCAGCAGCAGCAGAAGCAAATTGGATTATCTGCTGCAGTAATTTCTCCACTCGGGTCAAAGTCGGGTTCGACCATTCATAAGTCATGGATCATGGAAACTTTCGTCCGCCGGATGTTGCCGCAACAATACTAACGTCCTGACATTAGTGTACGATCTTGGCCGGCAACGTCCTGACATTAGTGTAATCGATCTTTGTTGTTTAATGGAGCCGTAATAAAGAAAACTGGGGGCCACGGCCAATTTTGTTGGCCGGAGCCGTAATAAAGAAAAACCACGGCCAATTTTCGTATGAGCAGTGTGCGTGTGAGAGAGAGAGAGAGAGAGAGAGAGAGAGAGAGAGAGAGATCTTCTGCCATGGGCAATGACAGAGATCTTCTGCCATGGGCAATGACCTACGAGACAAAATGTTAGTCAAGACGGAAATTAAACTTTTTCTTTGGAGACGTTAGTCAAAGCAATTTCATCGAAATAGCTCGTGGCAAAAAATGAATGCGCAAATAAACAATAAAGCACATAAACATGATATTCACTGTGTAGTCTGAAAGAGCTGTTGGTATAGGGTTTGCAAACATAAAAAAATTAAAATTTAGTTTATTGTCTCTGGAACAGAGTGCCTTGATATCCTGTACATTTGCATCCCGATATCCTGGACATTTAGAGTAAATCGTGTGTGTATCATCTTGATATCCTTAACCCCTTAACTGGGTGCCCCAAGTAATGCTCGTCCATTTTACATTGAGTTACAAATAGTTGCCCAGTTAAGGAGTTAAACATTCAGTGTGAATGATCCCTTCTGTTGGCAATGTTCGAAGGTTGAAGCAAGCTGTTTAGTATTTGCTCTTAACAACACTGTAGGGTAACAAAATAATGCTAATACAAATAAGAATACAATTTCTTGAAAACACATTCAAAAGTTACATCAAATATTCACCATTCAAGTAAATAGGTTTACCTATTAGTGAATAACTTAGCTAAATCTAATCAGTGGCGTAGCGTGACTTTTGGGGGCCCGGAGGGCATCCTTGATATGGGGCCGACGACCAAAAAAAGGTCGTCACACCCTTTATAGTGCTGACGAGCAAAAAAACCACTCTTCGGGGGCCCCCTCTCCCGGGGGGCTGTCTACAAAGTGTCCCCCGCCCCCACGTTATGCCACTGAATCTAATATCACTTTGTATAAAAATATGGCAAAATTCAAATTTGAATTAATGAAGCTTCATCTCAAGAGATTCTTATAAAAAATAGGCAATCATTTGTCTTTTGCATCAATCAGAATACCATTAATATAACAACTACAGTATTTCATATAACTAAACCTAATGCTTTCAACTGATATGTGAAACGTTGATAATTAAATAATGTAACAATAAAGATATTATTGTGAATTCCAATTAAAGGTCAATTATTCAATCTGATACCTCTAATAATACAAATATTTTAACAAGACAATCAATCAATGCAAAAGAATTCATGTAAACATCGTAGAAAACTCATCTTGGAATGATTAGTAAAATAAAAAATCATTATAAAACTATAAAAATACTCTCTTAAAAATGGAAGTAAAACAAATAGATAAAGTCTTAGCTTTTAGAAATTTCACAACATCTGCATAGGCACTATTCAGTAAAATCACACTTCTATAAAAAAAACAAAAATGCAAATTCAATTAATGAATTTTAAAAATATTTGACCTGCAAAAACTTGATTAAAACTAAGTTAAAATCATGTGTTAAAAGCATTTCACACTTTTGAACATGATACACGTTACAAATGCATCGCATTACTTGTTAGTTCACTAAAATAGTTAGGGCTGTTTCTTATAATAAAAAGCAACACAAAACCAACTCTAGGCAAGAAGTTACAATAACATCAAAAAAGAGAAACACAGCAAAAACTAAGTGACAAGTTAAAGCATTATGCTCAATTTATTAAAAGGATTGAATTAGAGTATTATAGATCAAAAGAAGTACAGGTAATTTTTATGCATTACTCGTTAGCAGAGTTATTCTTGTAAGTAACAAAACCTAATGTTTACACAAATATAACTTCAAAATTATTTTTAGTAAACAGAAAAATGAGTAATTCCACAAGCAATACAGCAAACTGATATCAAGATTAAAATATGCATTTTAATAGTAATATACCAGAAGTAAAAACATCAACACTGCATTTATACATACTTCGTTCTTCAAGTGCACATCAGTGAATATGAGATTTTAGAAAACTTAAATTATTTACACTCGATTAAAATTGTAAAACACCAAAAATTATGGAAATCAAACAGAGCAGAAATGCATTCAATGGCATCTGCAGATTTCAAACTCAAAGCAGCACTCACTAATACAAAAGTTTAAAATACAAAGTATTTTTTTACAAAAGCCAGATAACAAACAGAAAAGGCCTCACAAAAAATGATTGCCTTATTTCAAAAATCCAAATCTTGAATCATGACACCTCAATTATTTTCAAATACCGCTTCCAATTTACAAAATTATTTTCTTGTCAGTATCTTTAACGTCTTCTTTTTCTTCAAGAGGTGGAGCAGATGCAGTATTTTCTTGTGCTTTGTTTGTTTCATCTTCCGATTTCGTTGGCAACAGTTTTCTCTGTTGAAGTTAATCACAACAAGCAATGCAAATCAAGTAAAAATGTAACACATAACTCAGCTAAAGATTAGCTGTAATAGCTGATGATCAGTATTTCCTAGTGTGTAAGTATGTCATTTCTAAACCCTCACAATTGCCTCTGCACAAGTGATGATACTTTGAAAATCCATCACTGCAAAGTGCAAACTAATGAACACAAACCAATGCTAAAATCCTAAATAGAACCAGACACTCTGTAGGAAATTAAATTAAATGGCAGACATATTATTTGAGGGCTTCCAGAGAGAAAATGTTATCAATTGTATGACAAAAAAGAATTGTTGGAGCTGAAATTACAAAGAATTGTTGGAGTTGAAATTACAAAAAGTTTTTGCAAAACATATCAATGTCCATTTGTCCTCAATTACCCTCTGGCTCACTTTTCAATATGCTTGTCACAAGCAGATATCATCTTACCTCTTGACTATTTATGATCACATCATAAAATCACTGAACAGAAGCATGGGCGTATTCAGAAAGGCTTAAAGGGGCATGCTGAAATTTAAGAAGTTCGAAAAATAAATTTTATTCTATGTTCTGCAATAACATACAGTTTAAGTTTATTAATAATTATTAATTATGGAGCACATACTTTCTTAAAGTTCCCTTCACTTTACTACATTTTTACTAATTGCACAAATTAAATTTATGAAGCAAATATCCCTAAAACAAATTTTAAAATATTTTGCGGTGCAACCGAAAAGAAGGACCAAAGCCAAAGACCAAAGGGGTATGCTATGGATCAGGAGCATACCCCATAAATACGCCACTGAACAGAAGTGACAAAAGTAAAGCTACCTTGACACTGGTGTACGCTTCATCTACTTTTTCTCCAACTGACTTGAAAGCGGTCGAGTTTCTAAATCATACAAAAATTGCACATAAAGAATCTCATCAAATAGGTGAAACACAAAAAGCATCTTTAACAACTACAGCTTGAAACACAATAAGCCAACTCCAATAACACAAAACCACTTGATTCCAGCGTCCTACCATCTACTTGGACTAAAATCTTATACCATAGAGCATTGAATCTCAATGACAAAGCTTGAATGTATCTCCTGATCCATCATACCCCTTTGGTCTTTGGTCCTTCCTTTTCACATCTCTAGGGCATCAAAATCAAAATGCTGCGTAACTGAACACATCCAGTCCTCCATATTTATTTTTTGTATGTCGTTGAAAACTCAATGATGATGTTCTGAGTTATTCTTTCAACCTGCTCTGAGATAAGCATTTTATTTTGTTTTCATTCTTATTTTATAAAAGCCATTAGCTTCAGTGTTTACCTTCCTCTCGGGTAAAAATGTCATTGTAAACATTTGCTTCTCCTGAGAGCATAGTTTCAATTTAATTACAGAATAATGGCATCATGATCATTACTGTTGGTGTAGTTGTTGTTGTTGTTGTGGTTGGTTTTGTAATAATCACATGATAACAAACACATAGGTACATTCAGCACTAAGCATTTTGAAAATATAATGAAAAACTTGGACTACATTCTCCAATTTCTTGATTGATTGCTACATAAATCTTTGGACTACATTACACAGAGCAGTACACTTGTGTGTGGTTTGTGCTCTGTCACGCTCATCAACTCAAAGACATTTATTAGACCTTCCAAATATTCTTTCTCACCCATTTTGATGATCGGTTGTTTCTGGCATCGGTGCCATTTTGCCATCACACAGTCATATTTCTAATAATCACTTACTTCACAACTGATCTTAATTTGTATAATATCTGAAATGCATAATATACCTAATATCAGAGAGTTTCCTCGAGGCAAAGTCTCCAACGGATTTCAAAGCAGCATTTGTTTTCACAACCCTTGAACAACACAGTACAGTACAGTACACACACACACACACACACACACACACACACACACACACACACACACACAACACACACACACAATTTAATTAGCAGTTTTTAAAAGTGTTGGCTTTGAAGTGGCAGCTAGGCATGGCAGGCAAAGAAATCAGATAACTGAAAACTCATATTTTTCCCATATTTGGAACAGAAAACAGCATCTTTCAAAATTACAATATAAAAAATTACTATGCATTAATTAAAATTAGCCAACATTTATTTTATATATGATGAATCACTGCAAACTAACGGTTCAGACTCTTTAAGTGACTGGTAGCCATGCAACACTCCCTCCCTTAATTCATCGAACTTTGTGATTCCAATCCTACGTCTGAGCTCCGAAGCTTCTCTCGATTTTATGGCTAGTGTGGCTTGCATTGCCTCAATTTCCTTTTCCAGCTAAATTAGAATACGAAACTTTTGCAAAAGAAATAACTAGTAACCGGCACTTCATATCTATAGTCCCATTTAAGTGAATTTCAATCTAACAGACACAGCATGCATGTAATTTGCATTAAACAATCCACCAAACCAAGTGGGCTTTAGGAGTGTTGTTATAATATTTTAATCAAAATACTCAAATAAATCCATAGTGAGTCATCAATGAACTTCAACTCCTGCCAACCCAGCTATCATATTTCAATCTTTTATATGAATGTACAATAAACATACGAGTAAATTAAAATCAAATTCAACAAATCAAAGTATCATTTACATTTTACGTACGTCAATCTCATTGAATCTAATTAATGCTTATGTGACAGGATGAGAATAGACAAAAAATGGCAACGGTCAAGGCCAAGTCACATACAATGGCTAATGATTTTCTCCATTCCCTTTCTTGTCGGGACTTGTCAACTGAGAAAAATGAGGGCGACGGTGGAGAAGATCCAACTGGACTTGATGGACTGACATAAACTGGAGATGAACTGGCAAACAGACCATCATCTGAGAAATACATACAGAATCTCACGATAGTTTAAGAGACAACATCATGAAGCATATCAAACTCCTATACTGACTGTTACATATCATATCGGCACAGAAGTACTACAGTTACCAGTACTAGGGTCACAAATGTTATTTGTGTCTATCTGAAAGTCATTCAATTGAAATAAGCAAATAAGTAAGTAACACATCAATCAGAATTTATAATGCTTTTTAAATCTGTACTGCAGTAGCTGCCTATTCTTAGGCATCTAATCCACATTGAAATACCTATAAGTAACATTAACAGGCCTGTTAGGCAAGGGTCGATATATCCACAGGGCAGCAATGCTGAGGATATATAACTATGGAAGAAATGACTTTTGAAACAGTACAGAAAATTAAGTTTAGATCAGAAGACTTGAGGAGATAATGCAGGAATTAAAGGAAATGATGATTCAGAACTTGTTGCTTGACTGTGGCATATGCAGTGGAGGGATGCTGGAATTGAGGTCCAGAGTTCTGTCTCAGCTTATGAAAACATGCAGCTGCTGATTTGGAACAAAGATTAATTTAAGGGATGCAAAAGAGTGAGACGATATGACGATCGTGCTGGTCAAAGAGGCCGAGACATTAATAGCTTTCGTAGCTAGACAGGTTTTGATGAATGAAGTGAGCCACGTGTAATTATTATTTTATTCTCGATACATCTGGTTATTTTTAGCCAGTATAATGACGTCAGTGTGTGGTGACTTAGTTATTGTGTGAGTCAGTGCATTTTGAATAGATTGCTATTTACTGATAAGATGCCTGAAAATATGATACTGTAGTAGAAGGAATTTCAACAGCAGCAGTCCAGTTTTTCTAACTCTCAGATGAAAAAACTGTGCATATGTTAGAACATTGCACTCATATTTGTTTGCAAAGTTCACTTAAAATGAACAGTCAAATAAAGCAAAATACATGGCACATACATGTTTGTGAATGTGTGTGTGTGTGTGTGCATATAATATACACATGCATATATATATAAATATTATGTGCATATAATATATATATATATATATATATATATATATATATATATATATATATATATATATATATATATATATATATATATATATATATATAATAAGAGATACAAGAGATAGACAAAAGTGGAAGGAACTCATTCAGACTCATCGTCCAACCCAATAGGCCCAATAGGGAACGACGGAAGGAAAGAAAGAAGATAGATAGATACACATATATGTGTATGTTTGTGTGTTTGTTTGTTTGTGTGGGTGTGTGTGTGTGAGGGTCAAGGAGGTTGCAACTTGCCCGTTTCGGATGATTTATTTGGCTCCGGCTGATGGTGGCTCATCTTCAGTGGCACTGAACCTGCTTAGTTACGAGTGTAAAACCCGAGAAACTAAATGCGTAGATAGTAATAACAGACTCTCCAGATGGTAGATAAAAGTCCACTTTGCACGTTGTTTCGCGAACACCTGACGAGTGACGAGTCAACTGAATGCATGGATGCCTCATTGGAATGCAGCGCCGTTTTATAGCGCTATACCTGGAACGGCACTCCGGTCTGCTTCGCTAGCTCAAATAGGTTTTCTTAAACCATAAAACAGATTATAATCAAGGTATTTTTGTTCGTCGTTTCTTAACTGAGAAGAGAAGATGACTTAAAATCGTGCATAATAATAATAATAATAATAATAATAATAATAATAATAATAATAATAATAATAATAATAATAATAATAATAATAATAATAATAATAATGTGATTTTATTTTAGGAGGCTAAGTATTAAAACCACTGATAATCATGCATTGTATTTGCTATTCTCTATAGACCCGGCCTATTTGGCGTTGTGCGACCGGTTCTCGCCAGAACACCGAAGTTAAGCAACGTCGAGCGCGGTTAGTACTTGGATGGGTCACCATCCCAGGATCTAATCGTGGTGCCGGCGGCCAACACTCGTCGCTTGGTAGAAGCGCTAATCATAAAACGCAGGTCTGAGAAAGTAATGGCAACCTACTCTAGATTAATGGCGTAAGCCATCTGCGTCGCTGTTTGCCTAAAATCATAAACCCTACGCTCGTTCGAACCTTTACCTTTAAAAAGTAAAGGTTTTCACCCGTGTAGGGTCCGGTGCTGATCCCCGTATTTAGTAGCCAGCAGCCCATAGGTGGCTTCGGCGGACGGTGGCCATCTCTTCCGCCGAACCTATGGTTACTATCGCAATGTTGATGTTATACCGCCCTCTCTAGCGATTAAGGCTGAGTCGACCTTAGGGTCCTACGGGATTGAACCCGTGTCGTCGGCGTGCCTGCCCAGTGATATTACCACTCATCTATCTTCCCGCCCCACCTTTACCTTTACCTTATGAAAAATAACCGCCCAAATTTGCATGATAACCGCAGTTTCGGTTCGGTTAACCGTAACAGCACTATAGATAAACACGTTGACAATAACGAATCCACTGTTCATGACTTGGTATCATATCCTAGACCAGTTATTTTCAAAACGAACTTTTAAAAAGTTACTTTATTTTATTATCATCAAGCTACAGCAAGTAAGTAAGTACGTAAGTAATTAAGAGGTCTCGCTAATTTCTATAGCGCTTACATAGCAGCTCCGCAGTAACTACTTATTACTAGGTGCAGTAATTGTGAAGTGACAATGAATCATGGATGAAGCAACTTTCGATATCAAAAACTACGCGAAGAAGACTATTAAAGCAGTGGTTTCTCTGTTCGTATCTAACTCAGTGGTATTCGTTCTAAACTTTACCAACGGAATAATTGTTAATTAGGATGAGACTTATTTTTAAAATTTTTTTCGAAATATTGCGTTAGAACAATATTGAAATTATTATATTTTCACATTCACTTCCGGTGTTTGGCCTTTGGTGGTTTGTTTGTTGCATTGGTTTGTTGGGATAAAATTAGACAAATTAGTTCCGAAAAGAAATATTAGAATTTAGAAGTTTATGATTTTCATTTTAATATTTGAAGGTTCGTTTGTTAACCTCTAACCGCCACTATCGACGATGAGCCTTATTAGTAAAATGTTTGGCAAGAAGGGCGATAAAGCTCCGACGCCTCAAGAGGCGATACAACGACTACGAGAAACCGAAGAGATGCTCCAGAAAAAGTCGGATTTCTTAGAAAAGAAGATCGAGCAAGAGATTTCGATCGCAAAGAAGAACGGAACGAAGAATAAGCGAGGTTTGTTTTTGTTTCGACAATCAGATACGAGTTATCTCACGGCTTAAACTAAGTCACTTTAGTTAGATAGCCAGCACGACTTTCATTAATTGTTCAATAAACGTAGTGGATAGAGACCCGACAGTTGGGACCATGGCTGTATGGATAGAGACCCGCCAGTCGGGGCTATAGGTCTATGGATTGAAACCCGACAGTCGGGACTATAGCTCTATGGATAGAGATCCGACAGTTCTTCATGCAAATAATTCAAAGACTGAACATAGATGTATGTCTTTTGTTGTTAGACATACAGCACATTAGTTTTTATATCCAACTTTAGATCACCAATAGCCACTGATTCTGAAAACATCAGTTTTCCACATTGAAGTTGAACCATGATCTGTATGTGTAGTTTTGAGGTCATCATGGTGCCTCAAATTTATTTCTGAGGATTCCACAATTCTTAACTTGATTAGATTGGTTGGCTGTTTTACAGTAGGGTAACGCTGGGCCCATGGTTCTGAGCCATGGGCCCAGCATGGCCCAGCCAATATGACTGGGTCATATTGCTGTTACACCACTGCTTCAGGTCATTATATGCACGATATCCTGCACGACCATACAAATAATGCAGTGGTTTAAGTGATTTTAAACACCTAGGGGCATTAAATGCAGGAAATATTAGCTTGTTATTCCAAATGTATTGGATACTAGGGTAGGGTAATGTCCCCTTAACTGACAGGAGGAAATATTGGTCTTCTGGATTTTGGTCAATCTTAATACACGATGTTATGTAAGGCCACATGTTGATAATTTCACTGCCAAAAGTTTAGGACATGTGTATCGTGTGTATTAATACCAATAAAAGTAGTCCTGTGGTAGTAGAAGCAATTGTGATAGCTGCAATGGCACTACTAATAGCCATAGTACTGTAGTAATAGCAACAGCAGTAGCTGTCGGTTTTGTGTCTATTATGGTGATTGCCTGATTGGTGACTACATGCTATATAACCATATAACTCCTGCCAAAGCCTTAGTCGTATGAGCAACCGAGACTCTAAACCCTATAACTCGGCGCCCGACAATCGGCCCTAGTTTATGGCGCTACGTGAGTTTTCTTGTTAATGCAATATGACTGAAATCATTCCTGTTTGGCTTGACCCCTCTGCTCAGAATTATTTAATTTAACATTGTTTTGAAACTTATATCTAACTTTATGTGACTCAATTATTGTATTTTCAGCTGCTCTTCAAGCTCTAAAACGGAAGAAGCGATACGAAAAGCAGTTGCAGCAGATTGATGGAACACTTTCCACGATAGAATTTCAGAGAGAAGCTTTGGAAAATGCCTCAACAAACACAGAAGTCCTGCGGGTCATGGGCGACGCTGCAAAGGCACTCAAGTCCGCTCACAAAAATATGTAAGCATGTCATGTTCGTGTAAATTGATCAGTTGAGGTTTTAATGGCATCTGGACCATTAATGACCCTTGGAACAAGCTACATGGTTTATTTTTCAGTCATAGGTCAGTGGCTGGACACAGCTGGAGAATGAAGACCTGACCTGACCTGTCTTTTTAGGCCTCCTATCGATACGATTCTGAAACATAAAAGTTGAGATAATATGATATAGCGTGTGAATAGTTGTTAATTAATACAAATGTAATGTAATCTAACAATGCATTTGTATTGCACCTCTTCTGAAGAATAACTTGGAAGTGGACACATATTGCATATTACTGTATGATTATCTCTACATACCATAGGGTATTCATATTGACAGGAATGTCGATGATGTACATAATCTGATGGATGACGTTGCAGAACAGCAGGAAATAGCCAATGAAATTTCAGATGCTATTTCAAACCCCATTGGCTTTGGACAGGACGTTGATGAGGTAATTCCATTTGCATTGAAACAATGTTTGCAATAAAAAAATTGTTGAATTTTCTTTGGTTGCACTACATTGTCCAGATCTTTCATAAGACTTGCTATATCAGCTTCCATATTCCATCTCAACAAGCGAAAAAATCTTAAAATGATGTAGTTTTCTTCTTTTTCTCTCTATCATCTTATGACAGTAAGGTTGATACTTGATTGCTCCATGCATTTCTGTTGTTGTTATCGTGCTGTTGTTTTGCTGCATGGCATTTAAATGTTTGTTTACTTACTGTATGTATTTATGCATGTATAGCCTTGTGTGCTTGTACATAGGGGTGCAATGTGGCAGTTGACAGTTATTGGTAATATTGAAATGGGTAATTTGTTTATTCATTGATTGTAATGAATTATCAGTAGGCGCTTAGTTATTGATACCGTTTGTACTCTATTACAAAACCAAATTGCAATCTATGACATTTGGCTGAACTAATCATTAAGTTCAGTGTTTGGTTTGTTGTATTCTGTATATTTGAAACTTATATCAGATAGTTAATTTTTATATTTATGATTACACTATGGGAATATTGTGGTTACCTTTATTGTTTAGGACGACCTTATGGCTGAACTTGAAGAATTGGAGCAAGAAGCATTGGAAGACAAACTCCTCGATGTTGGTCCGATTGTTGATAATCTTCCAAATGTGCCTTCTGCTCAACCGTTTCCTGCAGCCAGAGGTGGAAAAATATTTTTTCTTGTGTTTCTATTGCACTGATACTAATAACTAATACACTCTAATTAATAATTTACATTATTTGCATTTAATATATTATATTGATTGTAATGAATAGTCAGTAGGTGCTTAGCTACCGAAAGTGTTTGGACTATAATGTAAAACCAAATCACACTCTGTGTAATGTAGAATCGTATGTTTATTTCTAGTATATTACAAGTCTGTATGGTCTATTATTAGCCCAAAATAGAATGTTGTACTTTGAATATTTGGACAGTAGCCTTACCTCATAGTATTTTGTATATGTCTTTGATATTAATTGGATAAACAATTTTTAAAAGCCATTAATTGAAGATTTGATGTTGATAAATTTTCTTAAATCAGTAATACATGTATAGAAATGTACATATTATAGGTATTATTGATTTAAGCAAATGGGCTGTTTTATTTCCAAGGAGAAATATTTCATACCTTGTCATATGGATCAATTAATTTCTTACTCTTATAATTTTACTGATGAGGCTTATGCTTAATTTAACACAAATTGCCAATGCGAGTGACCAATACCTAACAACACTTTCTGAACCTTCTGCGTGAAGTTATATTAACATTTCTAGGTGGTAGATAAAGTTTGAAAAATTCTTTTTACAGTTTTATAAGGCAGTGGTATTACTCCATATGGTGCTGCTCTTGTAATATTTACCTTAATTTTGCTTTGAGTTAATGCGTCTTTTTATTTCATATTTGCAGCAAAACCAGTTCCGGCCGCCTCGGCTGATGACGATGATATGAAGGAACTTGAAATGTGGGCTTCTTAATTGCCAGGTTGCTGCCAGCAAAGAACAGTCATGACCCTAATGAGAAACCACTTAAGTTCAATGTTGTTTACTGCTTGACCAATGTTTGGTCACCAGGCCCGTCTTATAGTGTTAAAAATCGGGCACAGTGCCCGGGCCCCGCATCTTAGGGGCCCCGCACCGCGCAAACCTTTTTTTGCTTGCTTGCGAACATTGAAAAACGTACGATTACCTTTTTTGCTTGTCAACATCCAAAAATGTTTAGAGATGGCCTTTTTTGCTTCTTCTCAACATTCAAAAAAGTTTGGAGATTACCTTTTTTGCTTGTCAACATTTGATCTTCACATCTAGGGCCCCAGGGCCGGTGCCCGGGCCTCACACAGTTATAAGACGGGCCTGTTGGTCACTGCATGCCAAATAAGTGACTATGCGAGGATGCCAAATTAGTGACTATGCGAGGGTTTTTAGCAATGATTTGTCACTGTTTGAAATGTCTCAATATTTATCTTTTGCCCGTTCAAAGTTCATCTTAGCGGGAGAGTTAATTATTGTTAGTCCAAAAGAAGCACTTGTAAATGCCTTGTTAAATTGTGTTACAAGCAAATCTTGTCAATCTTTTTGTAATTTGAGCACGATACATGTAAGATTCAAACTTAGGTTTTAATTTTATGATATATGATTATTTCTTTTCATATGTGCTGTTTCTGTGTTTGAAAAGACTGTGACCCTGATGGATTTCTTTGATTAGATATGATTGTTATTTAAATTCATGCAACATGAGGTAAAAGAAGTGGAAGGAACTCATTCATACCCATCATCCAGCTCAATATAGAACAAAGGAAAGAAAGAAGAAGAAAATGATAGTGCCCGTCATATTTTATTTGTAGTGTAAAGTGTAAAAGTACACGTTTATTTTACTGTATGACAGAAAAATGAGTATTCAAACTTGACTGATTCACTGGTCACACAATCTGTCCATGGTTGATTCTGGCTAAAATCTTTTAGGAGCTGACTGATGTTTTAAATTTTTAATTCTAAAGTTGCTTAAATGATTTGAATCATTGGATTAACATAATGGGGTCCAAAACTCAAATTTTAAAAGGATCTTCCTGCCTTTGGCTTTTAAATATTTTATGTACAGCTGTAATTATGTACAGTATAACATTATCATTTACTAATTAAGGAACCTTTTGACTTGCTATGAAACTGTTGGATTTTAAATGGCACAAGAAAAAATATTTATTTCTAACAGTACAATATTCAATTTGTTGAGGCTTAATTCTAGCTGTTCTAGGATGAATCGCAAATATGGATTTAGCCATTCAAACCCCAAAGAAGATAAAAGTATTTTTTAAAAGGTCAGATGGCTTTAAAGCAGCTGAAAGCAAACATGAAATAGTCAACATCCAAAGAGCAGTGAGGCTAGGTTATTACAGCTATGGAGGAAATGATTTAAGAAAAAGGAAGGATTTTAGCTTAGACCTGAAGACTTGAGGAGATAATGCAGGAATTATAGGAAATGAGGACTCAGATTGTATTGTTTGAAAGTGTCAAAGTTTGCGGAGGGAAGCTGGGATCGAGTTTCAAAAAAGCCATTCCTAGGCTTGAGTAGGCCACATTTGATTCAAAATACAGATTAGAACAAGACTAGAATCCAGACTACAATTGCTGCAACTGTAGACATTCCGAGCTGGAATGTGGCTGATATTTATGACAGGGCCTATCAACTTGTAGCAGTCTAGCAGATGTACTATTGCATAGATTGCAAAGAATCAAACCACAAATCTATTAGTATAAAAATGAAGTTGACGATGACGTCAGATGATAATTATCGTCATAGCTTTGTGGACAAAATTATCAGTTTGAACAACGACAACTGAAGTGATTTCACAAATAAATGCGCTGTTACGCAGCGATGGACAAATTTATCGTTATGCTGCTGGCTAATATTAAGCGATTAAATGCGGAAATCATGCACAGATCGTGCCTCTGGCCTAAGCCGTTGGATTGATGCGTGAATTCTTTTGAAATTGAAACGGCTGAATTTTAGATTAAAATTCACTTAATTTAAAAGTTTCTAGAAGTAACAGACCACACTGTCGGCATAAAATAGACCGTCGGACCGCATGGCTAGTTCGAATGCGCACAAAATCGTCGACAAGATCGATCCGTTTAACAAGTCTCTCAAGAGGTCGAAAAGATCAGAGGGTTCGTCGAAATATAAGCTACGTGGAGCTGGTGATCTTCAGCCGCTGCCGCTTGTCAGAGGTCTCTTCCTCTTTCTTTTTCAGTGCTTATATATATATATATATATATATATATATATATATATATATATATATATATATATATATATATATATATATATATCCCAAATCAGCAAGGGATCGGACTAAAGAGACGTACAGGCATGGGAAATGTCTAGGGTCCATTGAGGTCTAAAGAGCTTCATGGATGATGGATCCCCAACTGCCTTTTTGTTACTGTTTTAGCAATAGTAACTTCTCACAATAGTAATGGTTTGTGTAGTTCAATGCTTCCCAAACTTTTTCCAGCCACGGCACACTATCCAAGAAACATACAGTCAACGGCACACTGCAGCCGAAATGCATGCATTTCATTTTAAATGATGCAGTTGTAGGTCTATAGGCCTACTAGTACAGTACTATATATTATACTTCTAGTCTAGTATACAGTATAATATTGACTACCATTCTTCATAAGTATATATTTTCTTTGCATTCTGTATCACTATTTCATGCTTAACTTCATTGAAGAGATATAATTGAAAACAACTGCAGTAACTCTCCACATTCAGTAACTTTGTCTTCCAAGATATCATTTGAATCAATTTACTGTTTCAACTGTCAATCCCACCTCGTCCAAACTGTTCCATTTGTCCACAACCCTTGCACTAAAATTTTTTTCTTTCTTGGACACACCCTCTGCTTAAACAATTTGCATTTGTGGCCTCTTGTGCTGCTATAGTGTGCCAATTTAAAGAATCGATCATGTGGCATGTTTACTTTCCAGTCATTATTTTGTATGTTTCTATCAAATCCCCCCTCTCTCTCTTCTCATTTCTAATGTTGTCAATCCACAATGTTGAAGTCTTTTTTCGTGGCTTAAATTATGGCATTCATTGACCATCTTTGTTGCCCATCATTGCACTTTTTCTTAAAGCTTTATATCTTTTTTCAAGAATGGATTTCATGCCTGAACACAGTATTCTAGATGGGGCCTTACTAATGACTTGTGTAGTTTTACGATTATCTCTTTGTCACAACTCACTATTGTCCTTTTCATCATTCACAACATTCGGATCCCTTTATTTGCTGCCTCCATACATTGTTGAGATGGATTCATACTTCTATGGATGATTACTCCCAAGTCTCTTTCTTTTTCTGTTGTGGTTAGAACCTTCCCAACTTGGCAGCCAGTCTTGTATGGAATACTTTATCAAAAGTTTTGACAAAATCTAAATATATTATATCTACTGGTCTACTGCCTTGCCCTCATCTAGCTTGCCAAAAACCTCCTCCAGAAAGGCTAACAGGTTGGTCAGGCATGAAATTTGTACGTCGCTGTAAATGACTGTCTTTAACAATTTTATGCCTAGTCAAATGTTCCAAAATGTTCTCTTTCAGTATTTTTTCCATAACTTTGCAGATTACAGCAGTTAGGCTCACTGGTCTGTAATTGCTTGGTTCACTTTTTCCTTATTGAACAGTTTGCTGACCAGCACATCTCTCCAGTCTTGTGGTACTTCTCCAGTTCTGAGTGATTCATTGCTTATCAATGCAATAGTAGTAGTAGTAGTAGTAGTAGTAGTAGTAGTAGTAGTAGTAGTTGTTGTAGTAATAGTAGTAGTAGTCTTGGTATGATTTGTGACCTGGAGCAGTTGGGGGCATGTCAAGCTTGGGGGGATGTAGTTGTTGGGGAAATGTAGTAGTGGGGGATGTAGCTGTGGGGGATGTAGCAGTAGGGGGATGTAGTTGGGCAGTGGGGGGAGATTCCCCTGTTGCCTCCCTATAAAATGTGCCCTGGTAGTAGTAGCAGAAGTAACAGTAGTAGTAGTAGTAGTAGTAGTAGTAATAGTAGTAGTAGTAATGATGATAATAATAATAATAATAATAATAATAATAATAATAATAATAATAATAAGCCGCGGTGCCACTGAATCAATATCATAGTTGAGCTAAATGTTGGTTCTGGGTTAATACTGTATAATATGTGATTGTGAAACTATTTTGCACATGTTTGGACCTCAGACATGCTCATTGTCCTTTAAAATGAGCAGATTTTATTTAGCCTAAAGGGTAAGAGCAAACAACAAGATCTTACTTTTAAAAAGAATGTCAGTATAACCTTTAGCTCAAAGGCAATTGGTGATAACTGTTGATAGCCTTCTCTTGCTCAGTACATTTGAAAATTTCGGCATTATGAATTGTTAATATTTCAATAAACTGCTGTTTCCTAGATGCTTCCGCACAGGAGCAGCACACATTATTAGTCAAGAAACTGAACCAATGCTGTATTATTTTCGACTTTGATGATCCTATGGTCGATATTAAGAGCAAAGAGGTCAAGAGATCAGCCCTTAATGAAGTTATTGAGTACATTGGAAATCCAAGGTCTACACTACCAGAAAACCTTTATGCTGACATTGTTAGAATGGTGAGAGGATGTTTTATATTTACTATATACTATTACAGTTCATATGATCTGTCAGATAGCACTGTTAACGATTTTTGTTTGTGTAGAGGTTGTGATGCTGATCACAGGTACTACATTAAAATTTTCCCATCATGTTAGGTTTTGAGAGTGGAAAATTAAATACAATAAAAATTGAATATATATATACTTCATATTCAATATATATATATATATTATATATATATATATATATATATATATATATATATATATATATATATATATATATATATATATATATATGCCTGCTTTGGGCTCTGACCTGCAAAATAAAGAAGATAATAACACGAAGAACATTATGAGAACATTTACTTCAAACAGATTGCTATATAACCTTTTCTGTGCATTAGCATATTCACTTGATGTGAGGTTGCATATTCTGATGTGCAGTTGCAGAGAAGTGTCATATTATACATTGGCCCTTCTCAGAGAAATGTAAAAGTTATGAACAGCTTTGTATTGAGATTGGGGCAGTGTTCCCAAAGTCTACTTCCTCTGGTTCTCATTTATTTGAAGTAGACATGATTTATTTCGTTTCTTCAAGTGATACTGTATCTTAATTAATACTTGAATTTTAGGTGGCTATAAATATTTTTCGAACTTTACCACCGAATGAGAATCAGTTCTTTGATCCAGAAGAGGATGAACCATCCCTTGAGTCGTCTTGGCCTCATTTGCAGGTGGGTTCAGTTGTGAGGCTTTTAAAATTAGGATTTTGTTATGGACATCTAGTGACAAAAGTACAAATTAGCTTCTTAGACATCCTCTTTGCATTACAATATTATTGTGACAGTTTTGTTCATCTGCTGCTATAGCATGGACTATAGTATAGGATTGCAGACATCTCATGTAGGACAAATGAAAAAGCTTTAAACTTAAAGCATCTGAGTCAAGGTAACAACATTTCTGAGACAGGAAGAATGTATTGAAGTAATATAGTTAATGGCCATGCTGTTGAACTACTTTCAGGGCATATACATTTTGAGTTTTAGCACTCTGATCCACACTGGCAGTAAAAATGTTGACATGGAAGTACCGGTAGTCTTACCCTCTACTGCATTTTTGAGAAATCGCCTACCAGTCATCAATGAGAGCTTGTCAATGCATTCTTTGTGAATTGTAACAGTGAATGCAAATGATTATATTTGATTTAGCATAGAGCTGAATAGAGCTTTTGAATGTGCAGCAATGTAGAACTGTATTTCTGTATTAGTGTACAGAACTAATAATTGTTCTTAAAAAGGCAAGAAGATGTACTGCTTCCGTCGATAATTCACTTTTGCTGCTTTTGAAAGATGTGCCATATCTGGCACATATCTGACACTGCTTTAACTTTAAAAATGTAGCATTGGACCACTTTATGTGCCATTGGAAAATTTCTCTGTCAATAATTATTATACTGAATCTGCTTTCTTTAACCTTATCTTGAAAAATATGATCAAAATTGATGCATTCTCTTGCAGCTTGTATATGAAGTGTTCCTTCGATTTCTTGAGTCACCTGACTTCCAACCAAACAGTGCCAAAAAGTTTGTTGATCAAAACTTTGTTGTGCAGGTTAGCACAAATGTTTTAAATCCTGCAACAGACTGCTAGTAGTTTATTATGTGAGCTTTTACTGCTGTTGCCTTAATTAATTGCCTAGTACCTAATCAAATATTTAATTCTGCTGTATGAGTTTAATTGTTGTTGTTGATATAAACCAAAGTCAAAGATGGCAAATTTAAGAACAGTTTTTGTTATATTGAAATTACAAAGATGATAAAATGTAAGTCAATAATTTTCATTAAGAAATGATGTGATTTAGAAGAGTGAAGCAGGTATGCAGAGTTGCAGATTCAAAAATGTGTATGTTAGAAATGCATGTTTTTCAGCTTTTGATCATCTGTGAGGAAAGCAATTTCACTCCAATGTCTTGATGGCTTATTGTTAGATGGCTTATTGTTAGATGCACCTGCCATTTGGAAGACAACTCATCCATCATTAGTGTTGTTATCATTACTGTAGCCATCATCATCTCACAGACAATAAGTTTGTATACTCTAATATGATGTGTGATGATAGTATGACTCAGTACATTATCATGAGGCTTACAGTGGTCGATTTTAAAAAGTGTAACAGGATCAATCGGTTTCCACCCCAAAATTTTGTACCTGGAGTCCAACCAAAAACCAGTGTTAAACCCTCAGCCACCTGACATATTAAATGTGGTATTGGATACAGAATCCACAAAATCCATTTTGACCAGTCCAAGATGAGAATATATAATATTGAAATGTGAAGAATAAATTAGCATAAATTCTCATCCGTTTCATTACAATTTATGCCTGTCATAACTATTCAGTGGATGATATTTCACATGATTTTACAATTTTCTTTAGATTCTAGAACTGTTCAATACCGAAGATCCAAGAGAAAGAGATTCACTTAAGACTGTCTTGCATAGAATTTATGGGAAATTCCTTCCACTGAGAGCGTTCATCAGAAAGTACATCAATAACATCTTTCTTCGGTTAGAAATATCACTTGTAAATTACATGTAGCGATTGAAATGTTTAACCTCTGCAGTTGGAAGATTTGAGAATTTTTATTTTCAGTTGTGATTACCGGGTATATATTAATGTTAAAATACATTATGTTTTGGACTAAAAGACTGTCAACTGTTTGTTAGGGGTTCAGCATATCATCTAAGAGATGGAACACATTGTTTTGCTGTTGTACAATGTTTTATCTTTGGGTTTTTGACCTGAGTGTTTAGTCAGTGATTTTGAATATAATTATTGATGAATATTGGTGCTATTCATAATCTCTGCCAAAACCTTTTTTCAATATTGTAATGCACATAATGCATGTGGAATTGTTATGGTAACTTGTAAGGGGGCTGTGATGAAGTAATGGTAGGATTTTTGCCACTGGTCCACTGTAACAAGGGATACATTTCATTCTGTCATTAACTTATTTGACTAATTTATTTAGCTTAACAAAACTATTAAATATTCTTCCTTCCACCGGGCTGATTTTTCTTCCCCTCTTTGGTCTGACTTTTAAATACCACACTACATTGGGGCAAAGAACTCATTATAATTATGGTAAGATCTGTTAGCATCACTCCTTATATGGACTAATTGACCTCTACAAGGTTTGCATCACAAAAGTTGCTTGCAATGTTGTTGACAGATATGTATTTGAAACTGAGCAATTCAACGGAATTGCTGAACTTCTGGAAATTCTTGGTAGGTAAGTTATAATCATGCCAACTTTTAATTTTAACAAGATATTTGTGACATTTCTATTCCAGTACCTGCTTTGCCATTCAAATGATACTCTAAATGCTATTTAATTTTGGTATTGTATGAGTATAATGCACACCCACACCCTAACTTTAGGTAAAATTTTTAGTTTAAAAAATGTGCACTATACTCAAGATTTTACGACATTTCAAATGATTTAAAATTACTTAAGATTTCATATTTTTATTTATTTAAAATAAAGGTTTTGAAATTATTCAATGGAAGATGTAACTAATTGTCATTATATTCAGTTTTCCGAAAGCAGTATCATATTAATGACAAATAGCATAGCCATAGTGGCTTTTCACTTGTGTCGAATTAGTGGTACTTGTTTCGTATGCTTTTAGCATTGTGAATGGTTTTGCTCTTCCACTGAAGCCTGAACATAAGCAGTTCCTTCTTCGTGTTCTCATACCTCTTCACAAACCACGACTACTCAGTCAATATCATGCACAGGTTGTCTTTAAAGGGTCTTTCTATGGCCATTATGTAGTTGTGACTTGGCTTTAATGTCTACATTTCTACTGAATTAAGACCTTGCTGAATCATATATCTCAAAACTTCACTTTAGAAATAGAAACAGTTATACCAGTTTAACCACAGTTTTGTAGTGAAGCTTTCTTGCCAAATACACGAAAGACTAATTAACTATGATATATTGAGCCTAATTAAGGTAGTTTCCATATTGCTCTTGTGAAGGAATTCATATAGATAGTTGTGTTATTTTTAACTAAAGCTTTGCGAGGTTTTGGCATAAAGTAGCTTAAAGTGCTTCTTATCAATATATATAATTATATATATATATGTATATGTATATGTGTATATATATATATATATGTATATGTATATGTGTATATATATGTATATATAGCTGATATTGTTAGACCTTGCATGATTTTCTTCAAAGCATTATGAAATTATTGGTTTATGATTTTTAAAACATCTTGTGAGTTAATGTTCATGATTTGTTTTAGCTGTCATATTGTGTGGTACAGTTCTTGGAAAAGGATCCTACTCTTTCTGAACCAGTTAATTCACACATTTACCATCTTCATATAGCAAAATCAGTTTAATCTAATTGTTTGTGTATTCGGTTCTCATTTTCAGTCTTATGTGGCTGTGTTGATTTTAAAATCTGATGGTGGGTTGATCATTAGTCTCCTGATTGCTTTGTTCAGTTAATGCCATTTGTCAAATTGCAAAACAGTACGGTAGTCATGATTGGGATTGTTTGATTTTCATAGTATTATTACCGATACTGAAAACCCTAGAATTTCTCAGGTGATTTTTTGACAGAGTGCAACAGCAAAATCAAAAACTTAGAAACTCAATCAGCTAATGAAGGTGGATTTGCATGACCAGATATCATTCTTCACAGTGTCGTAGCCAAGGGGGGTTGGTGGTTAAAACCCCCCTTGGCTGCCGAATACAAAATATTTTTAATGAGTTTCTATGCATTTATAATTTTTTGACGTGACTTTGGAGGTCAAATCCCCCCTTGGCTAAAAATGTAACGGTTTAAGAGGCAAGGACCTTGTTTTGCTTGTCAGGAAAAGGTTAGAGGTGATGTTTTTTTTGTTTGTCAAGATTTTTCCAAAGTTGGTCATGATCAAAAACCAAAACCTAACCCCTTTCCGGAAATCCTGGCTATGCCACTGATTCTTCATCTCAAACTGTGTTTTGATTGTATTCCAGATAATCAAAGGATTAATAAAATTCTGGCCAAAGACATGCAGTCAGAAGGAGGTAGGAGGAAACTTTCATAAAGAAATGACTTTTTCATGTCATTTGCTTAACTAACACAAAGTATTTTAGCTCTCTATAAGGTCTACAATGATATATTTGCTGCTCTGAATATCATCAGATAGTCATAGGTGAATCTAATTTCAGATCCACCTATGACTATCTGAATATTATCAAAATACCGGTACTGCTTATTTTAACCAGTTGATACTCTAGGTCAATCAATATAGTGAATAAGTCTGATGCATTTATCTTATTGATTGGTTGGCTGTGTTGGCTTCGTAGGTAATATTCCTTACAGAAATTGAAGAGCTGCTTGAAGTGATGGAAGCTGGAGAGTTTCAAAAAGTAGCTGACCTGTTATTTCGACAGATTGCCAGATGTGTCTCAAGTATACACTTCCAGGTTAATTTCTGTTCCGTGCCTGTTTCTTCTTAAGGGGGGGGGGCAGTGCAGGCATTTAAACACTGCGTAATCTAGATGTAGTGGAATTACAGAGTCCAGGATCTTGCCTGTTGTCTTCAACAGTTGCCATGAACTGACTTCATTTTAACAAGATTATCTGCTAAGAGTTAGGAACTTCTCTCATTTGTGTTTGTTACTGAATCTGTTCTAATGAAAATTTTGCCATGGCATTAGATTTATATAAATTAATTATCTATTCAGAATTTATTACATTAGCAAATCGTTTGGATCATGTACTTAGCATCATGATGAAATGTACCGGTACTTAGCCAGGAATTTCATTTGGGGGTATAAATATTTTTTGGGGGCTATAAATCTTAACTATAAACCACATATCGGTAATCCATACAAATCACAAAAAACTTTAAGGTACACTGATTTTGGGGGTATATATATATACTTATATACCCCTCCCCGTCGCTACGCCTTTGGAAATGAATGATCCTTTTTATTTGTTGCAACTCTCTTTATCAATTTAGGTTGCTGAGAGGGCTTTGTATTACTGGAACAATGAATATGTTGTCGGCATGATTCAAGAAAATATTACTACGATCATGCCGATTATTTTCCCTCCGTTGTATCGCATATCGAAAGAACATTGGAATCCTGCAATTCTTACCCTTGTCTACAATGTCCTTAAGACATTCATGGACATGAATCCAAGACTTTTTGACGAGTTGTCAGCTCGTTACAAAATTGACCAAACAAAGTTAGTCTTTACGGTACTTTACTAGATTCACGTAATTGCAGTACTTTTTCGGGTTTTTCTCTGCTGTTCATTTTGATTTTATCTTGTGATTGATTATTGGTCATGTACAGGAGGGGGACTTTCTTGGCATTCAGTTATGATTTGAACTGAAACAATCTAGGTTGAGAGCGTTGGTATGAGTTTTTTAAATTTCTGGAGTTACACTGTAGATATGGTGTCTTCTGTTCCAGTATTTAAATTTTGCCTCTTCCCATCTACGGTACTCTCTTGGATGAAATGCTAATATCACTTGCCCTCCTAATATTGATATTAGCTAAATTGTGTTGTGTTGAAGGAGTGGAAGATAACAGAGTGGGTTAGGCGCTGGAACAGTAGGCTGATGGAGCGGGTTCAAGCCCTGTTAGTGGCTTTCACACATGCAGTAGTGCCTCCTAAGCCATTTTAAATCACACTACAGCTGTATGTGGTTGTGCCTGTTCTTTGCATATCTTATTTTACAGATCATGGGAGATTCTGTTTTTATATCAAAACAATTATTGCTAGAAGAATTGACAAATGCATTATGCTAGGCATATATGAAAACTGCTAGTCACAAATTAACCTCTGTTTTTGATGATCATAGCAATCTGATTTGCACTGCCGCTAGATACCGGAACTTAAAATTAACAGCCGTGTTGGATAATTCGTTTGTCAACTAACAGAATGTTTGTTCTCATTTTGAACATTTTGATGCTTTAAATTCAGACAGTAAAATGGTAGCAATTATGGCAAGACAGCCTGTTTTCCTTAGCGTCAATTTTACCGTTTTGTAGTTTGAAGAAGAAGGAAAAGGAACGAGAAGATCTTTGGAAAAAACTGGATAAAGTTCAGGGCACAAGAAAGAAATGAATTTATGCTTCAATGACTATGACCTTTGGCATTTCTAGTCATGAATTTGGATAGCTATTGCAGTTCAAGGATTTCTTTTAGTTTTTTACCCTTAGCCTTTGGTTTGATTGGAATGCTTTCCGAAGGACAACGGCTGACCGCAGGCTGTGAGCTAGCCGCAGTCTTCTCTATCTTTATGCGCTTGTTATAGTTTATCATTTTGTTTGATTGATGACACACGTTATTGTTCTGTTGGATTTCGTAGTTTAGCCATTTTAAGAAAGTTCTTCTTGTGGTTGAGTCGGACTAAAACCTGCACAATGTAAAGTAATGTGGGCACAGGACTCCTAAACTCGAATGTTTTGGAATTATGAAGCAAGAACATATTTCATGCAGTATTGCTCTGAGGAGTTTAAAAATCAGATGTAAATATTATATAGATATATATGTGTGTGTTTGAAATTTTGGCCAGTGTTGTTAACCTAATTTGAGTACTAAGTAGTCAGTTATATAAAATCTTAGATCGGAAAGAAATCGTTCAAGTTTGACCATTTGAAAGTCAATTGTTTCCTTCTCTTGTTTATGATTTAGGACAAGAATGAAACTGTAGGGTCTAGAGTACTTTGTGGCATTTTTGTCTATTTTTTAAATATTGCTGCTTGATCTTTGGGGATGAATATATTCCATATTTCCTTAAGTCTTATATTGAATGTAATATCTTTGAAGACTTGTTATGTTAACCTGTTGGCCTACATTTGGTTTTCTATAAATGTGACGATTACCGTCTTATTTTTCTCTAAATTGTTCTGAGGCTATCATATAACCGATAGTAAAATTTTAAATGCCAAAATTTGAGATACTGGTAATTGAATTCAAAAATGTTGAGAAGGTTCAATGATTACATAACTCAGTGTTCGATCTGCCAAAGATTTTGAAGATTTGATGTCTCTCACTGGTCGAGGAAACTACCAATGGAGGGCCAAAATGTTGGGATGGTAGCGCTGATTGCCCCAAACTGCTTTTGGAATACTGGCCCACACCTAATTTTCCATGGTAATAAGACCGTGTGGCGTAGCCATAGTTCCGGAATAGGAGGACACCATTAAGACTGGCGCGCACATCCTATTTAGTCCGACTAGCGGGTTTGGGAAGTGTCTTGTTCTCCCCCAGCGGCGTCTTTCCAGCCCCCAGTGGCAATTCTAGCCACCTAGACATTGGGGGGAGTTTAAAATGGGGGGCGTTAATCGTAGGGGCACAGTGGCGGCTCTAGGATTTGGCAAGTGGGGGGCGTTGGGGGGCAACATCTAATCATGGGGGCCAACCATTTGTTGTTTAATGTATGTAGCATAAGTATAGGGTCCCAACTGGGGGGCCACTGGGGGCCAGGCTCTCAATAGGGGGCACGGGCCCCCCTGGTGGAGCCGCCACTGGGTAGGGCCCTTTAGATTTTGTTCTCCGCAGACTGATCTTTTTTGGCCAGATGTGAAAGCACTCTTAGAATAGTTCAGACATCGGAAAAACCGAAAATTTAGACTTCGTTGTAGGAGTAGCTTAGGCAACCGACGAGCGATTAATTGTCCATCTGTGACACACCATCTAAACAGTGACGTTTGCTTATGAAATGATGACGTCATATTTAAGATTCGGTCAAAGACTGTCCTCTCTCAACGTAAGTTCGCCTTTTAAAAATCACATCTATATTCTCTAAATTCGTTGGAAATTTGTCTAAGTCTCTAAGCATACGAATTAACAGCACTTGAAGCTATTATCACATTTGGATGTGTTAATTAATGGCGGCGATTGTAGATCTGTGAACCATATACTCCATATAGTTTCGAGTAGTCATCCCTGAAAATTTGCAACCGTGCCTTCTCATATGCTGCACCTGAACTCTGGAACTCGATCCCAGCTTCTCTTCGCACACTTGGACACTTTCAAACAATAAAATCTGAATCCTCATTTCCTATAATTCCTGCACTATCTCCTCAAGTCTTCAGGTCTAAGCTTAAATCCTTCCTGTTTCTTAAATCATTTCCGCCATAGCTGTAACAACCTAGCCTCACTGCCCTTCGGATATTGACCATTGCCTGGCTGATCCCACACCTTTCCTATAGCTATTTTAAGAAAATTTGAGCGCCTAAGAATAAGCAGCTAAAATGTTGTGCTGCTTCAAGGCGCTATAGAAATCCACGAGATTTTACTTACTTTACTTTAGTCTAACGTGTTGCGGAACTTGCGCGTGATTTCAACCGATCCCGATATTTACATGAGCTAGTCCAGTGTCTCGCAAACTTTTTACCTCGCGGCACACTAAACAGAACAAATTTTTTTCACGGCACATTCTTCATAAAATTACAAAACCAACCAACAATTTATTAAATTGAGTGTTCTTTATTAAGGAACTGCCGGGTCTGCAGTCACATATAATGATATGTAGATGTAACAAACGCGAAAGTAACGTTCATAGACTGTAGATTCTCGCCGTTGTTTTCCTTAGTGTCGTTTTCACCTTGCATTTTCTCAGATCTTGCCAAAAATTTATCCATTTCAAATTTCATAGGGCTAAATCTCGGTAAAAGCATCAAATTCAACTGTTACTATACTTATAGTTACCCTACTATTGCAACATCTCAACACATGCAATATAATAATTTCAAAACGGTAATTGAGTCAAATGTATCCTTGCGCGCTCAGACGCTGTTGTTTTTGGTTTTTACATTGTAAAGGTCGTTGTAGGACGGTGACGTCAACGAAAGACGTTAATTTCTGGCAGTTGTATCGTTGCGCGCGCAACGTTATATAAAATGGATGTCCGATATATTGTATTGTAAAGGCTGTCCCGCAGGCTAAGTGTGAGGTTCTATATATGACGCCATTTTTACACTTGCTCATCCGGCAAAATTTTTAGGAAGGGAACAAAAAAATTAAAATAATAGTAAAATTCTGAAATTCTTTCACGGCACAGCTGGGATCTCTAGCGGCACACTAGTGTGCCGCGGCACACAGTTTGCGAGACACTGAGCTAGTCTATACAATAATATAATTATTACTGTATTCGGTTAACGACTCGAGCTAACAAGTAATTCGGTGTAGTAGTAATAGTAGTAGTAGTACTGTAACTTCCCGAAAACCTAGCACTTAGGACTGGATGGCTCATCGTGGAGGGCGCCACAAGCCAAATATATTGGGTGGGCCAACATGGTCTGTTTGAAATTGGACAATGCAAGGACTAGTGCTACAGTAGGCTATAGATATGCAAAAATTCAGAAGAGTGATGAAACGAATTAAAACCACATATTCTTGTGTCCCCATCTTTGCTGTGTCAAACCGTACTAGAATTGTCAATATATTCCGTCTCAATTTTTTTCTAGAGCTTTCGAAATGCCACGAAAAATAATGAGCCATTTGAAACGACACTATACAAAGTCTTTCAGAAATCTGTTCTCTGTCAAATGTCTAAAAAATCAATCGAGAGATAAGATGGCGCTTAATTAAGAGAGCTGGTTTCTTCTATTACAGGTTTTATAGACCACAAACATATTATAAAATTGATACCCTGTTTGAAATTGGACAAAGCAAGGACTAGTGCTGCAGTAGGCTATAGATATGCAAAAATTCAGAAGAGTGATGAAACGAATTAAAAGCAGGATCATCTAGAAGGCCAGAATCAAAGTTGGGAAGTTTGATTTTTTAAATATTTTAGTCGGTACTTTATCCAGACTCCAGACCTTTGCTGGACGGCACGCGTGCTGGATGGCACCCCCAAACCCCCATGCTAGCCTACCCAAATATTAAACTCTAAATCCGCCTATGCTCTCCACTCCATTTTATTACTTGCGGTGCGTTCTGTCGCAGAGGGTTGTGGAGAAACAGGCGATGTCACGTGGGCTCTCGAACCTCCAGTCGACGACCGTCCGCGGAAAAGAAGGAGGAGGAGGAGGAGGAGGAGAAAGAGGAGGAGGAGAAAACGTAACCGGAGCAGCAGCGATGAACGGTGGCCAGCAAACGCAATGCAAGCGCAAAAACCTCAGGGCGACAAACACAGAACTTCTGGAACTGGCAAGACAACAGAGTCGAGAGATAGGCCGACTCCGGGCAACATCGTACCCAAAGAGCCGGAATCCACAGCGGGAACCAATGCCATTGTTGTCGAACGTTCAGGAGGGTCATCATCTGGAAACTGTCTAAGCGGAAAGACGCCACCACTGCCGCCGCCGCCCCCGCCCCCGCCGCCCCCGCCACAGGGTAACGAGCTCCAGTTGATAGGAAGACCTAAAAAAACTACGTCTTCTCCGAACGATCTCTCATCGACCAACATGGCGACGTCCGTTGAATCGGACGGCAGACGACACCAGCAGACCGGAAGTCAATGTCCGGTCTTCGCCGCCGCCTCTTCCGCTTCGGAAACAGCAGAAGCCAGTCGACAAGAGACCTCGACGACGACGACGATGACGACGACGATGGCGACGTCACCTACGAGTCTCCGATCCATCCTTAAGCACGGCAGCAATTATACTGTGAGACCGAGAACGAGTCTTTCCACTCCGCCTCAGCGTCATCACATTCCAGCGAACGGAGGAGCCTTCGAATTCGTACCGTCTTCGGGTGGAGAGAGCCCGGTGCAGCCCAACAGCAGCAACCCACAACCGCTTAAGCCCGCTAGAACCACCACTACCACCACCACCACCACCACTACCACCACCACACCGTCGCCATCTATAAGACAGTCGAAAATCCCACGCGCCGAATTCTTCGTTATGAAAAGCAAAAGCGGTTCGGAATCGGCCGTTTCGTCTCGGTCCAGATCGACGGGACGAGTGAGTTCGAGGAACTTCTTCTGTCCAGCGTTTCTCCTGTCTTCCAACGATTCGAGACGAACCCGTTCTTTCGCCCGCAAGGAACAGCATCACACGGACCCACTGTCACTGCAGCCGCCGTCTCCATCGCAACAGCAGCAGCAGCAGCAGCAGCTACAACAACAACAACCGGGCATAGATGGAGAAGGCGGCGCAACGCTCGACTCCGGGACCTGCGAGATAGTCGACAACGCGTGCGAGAAGGCGTCAACCGGTTCCAACAAAGCGACGACGGCGAACGGAGAAGGCAGAGACGCAAAGAGGGAGACGACGACGACGACGACGACGACGACGTCTGTGCCTAAAGGTCGCCGAGACGTCGCCATTCGTCGAACTTCCGAACCCAGTACGGGCGGCGGCGCCGTGGCAGCGGAGAGAAACGTCGCCGAGATTCGAAGCAGAGGGCAGGCTTCCGAAGAAGTCGAATCTTCTTCGCCGGTGACCGAAGGCGGCGGCGGCGGCGGCGGCGGCAGCGGCGAAATGTCGCCGACTTCCGTCTCTAAATCTACCGCCTCTGAGACTGGACGCTGATCAGGATCTGATCTGCTCCACCGACTTTAGCGGAACGGCGACAGGCAGCAATGGATCCAGGCACGGCGTGGCAGAGACCAGCGAGCTGTACGACTACGACCAAATCCTCTCGCGGTAAATGCCAATTTATAATATGCTGAGTTAAAGAATGGCTCTTTACACAGGACAGATAAAGAAAAGTATAGTTAGTCCCGTACTCGAGCGAGTACAGGGTCCGGCGCTGAGCTCAGGGAAGACCGGTAACCCCTTCATTCAGGCGATGTTATGAAAAATTAAAAACTCTAATCGTCTCTCACCATTTTTCTCTGTCTGTCTGTCAGGGGCGTAGCGACGGGGGTATATCGGCATATATACCCCCCAAATCAGTCTACCTTAAAGTTTTTATGTGATTTATATGTGGTTATATGTACAGTAGTTTATATGGTTTATAGTTAAGGTTTATACCCCCCACCAAATGTTTATACCCTCCCAAATCAAATTCCTGGCTACGCCTCTGTTGTCTGTCTGTCTCTGTCTGTCTGTCTGTCTGTCTGTCTGTCTGTCTGTCTGTCTGTCTCTCTCTCTCTCTCTCTCTCTCTCTCTCTCATGGGCGCCTGAGAACAGGCGTTACGTGATCGTTCCAACGACATCAGAAAATCTGATGAACAGATACACCCAACACTGACCGTAGGCGGTGCAGCTGAGTATAGGCATCATCTGACGTTTTGCACTTTTAGGATCAAGAGCAGCCGCCTGGTAGACATAATCACCTACGCTCCGCCGTCTCCCCGGTTCAGACCTACCGCGTCTCAGGTGAACGATGAAGGTGGCAGACCCGTGTATCCCACCACACCTGAACAGACGAAGCACTACTTTAGTCGACTGTTCAGTCACCTTTTCGGCTGGTTGACGCGATTTAGGGCTACTCAGCAAAGCTCGAACGAACAGAAGGTAGGCCTATGCCAAGGATTTCTCAAATAAAAACGTGTATTGTGGACTGGCCACGCATATGGATTTCCGCCACAAACACTACAGCGAGCACGATTTTCTTTTACTCTGATATTCACCAGGGGCGCCCACAGATGGGGGAAAGGAATCAAATGCTTCCTAAAAAAGCTAAAGGGAGGAAATCCCCCTGAGTTTTGGTATCACGCTAGAGTAGCATAGGGAAGGGGAAACTGCTTCCAGTAGCCAAAGGGGATGGGCACCCCCGAATCCTGATACTCACTCATGATTTAACATGAAGCGTCTATGCGACTGTTGCTTAGTGCATTATTATAATGGCGCTAATGAAGTCTTGTGATCGATTCAGAGAATGTTCATGGGTCAATTTTTTTAGAACCCAGCCAAACTCATCAAATATCCAACCCGGCCCATGCCAGCAATAGGGCTACTTGACCAAGTTGACCCAACCCAACCCACCGTAACACATTGCAATTTCTTAAACCTTTCTGACCCAACCAAACCCAACGGGCCAACCCACCATAACTATGGAAAAGTCCCAACCCATCCAACCCCATGGGTCAACTCATGGACGTCTTTGGATCGATTGGGGATTTGGGAGTCCGACTCCACCAGTCAGTGACGACCTTCCCCCCCCAACGAGGTCGAAAATTCCGATTTTGGCCATCCCCCTGACCCGCTGAAGGACGAAAAGTGGGGTAGGATGGGATATGAGTAGTTCGATTCCCACTGAGCTCCAATAGAGCGAATGTTATCTGCAGTGTTCCTAGTTCCAGTGGCGTCGCGTGGGTTGGCGGCGTCCGGGGGCTAAGTAGGCATATTGCGCCCCTAACACACGAAAAAGTCTGACGAGCAGTGCCGGCTGCACATTGGGGGCCCGTGTCCCCTATTGAATGTCTGGCCCCCAGTGTTCTCCTGTTGGGACCCTATGCCTACCACTTCATAGGCCTACCTATCAAGCTATCAACAAATGGTTGGCCCCATGCTTAGAAGTTGTCACCCCAAAGGGGCCACACGGCCCACAGTTGCCAAATCCTGGAGCCACCGCTGCTGACGAGCCAAAATTTCATCTTTTTGGCGTCCCTCGCCTTCGGCGCCCTCCCTACCCCATCGTTACGCCTCTGCCTAGTTAAGTTCCAGCGCAATCTGTGACAGTGGTAGCATCGCCATTTTAGACGACGGCCGATCGTCCCAACAGACCCAGCAGCGCACAGGCGGATCTGCAGCACAGGAGCGAAAGCAGCACCTCCACCCGCTCCAATCTCACCGATCTCTGCCAGTCGATCGATTCGGTAAACGCCGAGTTTCCCTCCTCCTCCTCGCCTCGATCGACCCTGCCTCCGCACCAGTCGCAGTCCGCGTCCGGATCCCGCTCCAGAACGCCGACGGAACCGGTGGATTTTCTGGCCTATCTGGCTCCGTCGCCGGGACGACAGGCCAGCTGTCCCTGCAACAGCGTGAACGGCGGCGGCGGCGGCGGCGGCGGGGGCCAGAGCGTCCCCTCGTCACCACCAGCAGAGACTGAACCGCAGCGCCTCGTCGACCTTCTCCGGTTCTTCTCCCCGGAGAGATTCCGCCGCCGGCGAGTCGCGGTCGGCGCCCAGCGTCAGACCGCTGCAGTCCCAGCGGGCAGCCACGAGATCCTGCGATCGAATGACCGGTCGGCGGCGGCGGCGGCGGAGGGACGGCCAGGCACACGACGGCGGCGGCGGCGGCGTCGTCCGAATCGGACGACGAGAGTTGTGGATCGTCGTTCTGCTCCTGCGGAGGAGGACAGACGGAAGGAGGCCGGCCGACGACGAGCAGTTCACTGGTGGTCCTGTCCGGCGAACGACTCGATCGGATGCAGGAGATGGCCGTCGACATGATCAAGCGCATGCAGCCATCGGAACGGAAGACGCTGCAGCGAAAACTGCGCAAATCGGACACTCTGCTGACGCATTCGCTGACAAAGGCCTTCGAAGAAACCGCAAGTAAAAGCACGATCCCGGTCTACAGTGGCGGTTCCGGGAATTCTTGGTGGGGTGGGAGTGGTGGATGAAAAAAAATTATAGGAAGTTGGTGGGTGATGCAAATTTTAAAAAAAATGAGAGAAAAAATGGTATTTATTCTTAGCGTTTTGCCCAATAAATATGTTAATCAACCTTGCCGGAAAAGGCTGACAAGCAAAAATAGTCTTCCACAGTATTTTTCAGTAGATTTTTTTCTAAATTTACCTCAAAATGGGCTGACAAGCAAAAATCGTCACCGCGTATCAGTATTAAGTTCACCGAATGTAAAATATTTAAATTTTAAAAAGCTTACGAAAAATATGCTGACAAGCAAAAAAACTTCGGTGGGGGGTATCATGGGTATGCATCCCCAGTCATCAACATTGTGATGCTACATTATAGGACTCTGGTAGACTTGCTGACTTACAAATAAACAATTACCGTGCTGGTCCTGTGTGATGCGCTATACCATATCGGAAGGCATTGAATATAACATCTCGTGTTTATTCTAAATTTTACAGACCCACTAAATGCGTTATAATGAATTTCATTTGGGGATTTTTTCTAAAATGTTTCGTGCGTGCGTTGATGGGGGTTGCAAGGTCTGAAACCGACTCCACAAGTGGGCAGGGGTGTAGCCAGGAATTTTGGGAGGGTATAAATATTTTGGGTGTGTATAAATTTCCATCCCCATATAAACCACATACAAATCATATAAAAACTTTAAAAATTTGGGGTATGATATATATATATATTTTAAATATATATATATACCGGGTCGCTACGCCCCTGCAAGTGGGACACGAAGCTCCGCAACGAACAACTGACACGCCATCTGTCTGTATCTTAGGCCTACATGTGTATTTGTAATGCTACCTTTCCTCAGAATAAACACACACTTTTTAATGTCTCGAAATATATTGATGGCTCCCAGAAGATAAGCTTGCGAGCGGAAGAGCGAATCTTGATCAAGACTCCAGCAAATACAGATTGCTGAGTTTAAACCCTTGAGATCGTGGGCACAGACCATCTGGGTGGGATAATGTGATGTAACAGAATGTATTTGCCACCTACATTGGGGAGCGAAATGTGTTGGAGACAAGATTTGTCTTCTCCACGAAGAATCCCCAACAACATCTAGAAACACTTTTACGTTCTCCCAAAA